>PVJA010004113.1:0-88894 GCA_004027025.1 Myocastor coypus | reverse complement strand
TTTTTTTTTTTTTTTTTGTCTTTTTGAGATAGGGTCTCGCTATGCACTTGAGGCTAGCCTTGAGCTCACTATTGTAGCCCAGGCTGGTCTCGAACTCGCACCAATCCTCCTGCCTCAGCCTCCCGAGTGCTGGGATTACAGGCGTGAGCCACCACGCCCAGCTACATCTATAATTATAAAGTTCATACACTTTTTTTTTTTTTTTTTTTTTTTTTTTTGTGGGACTAGGGTTCAAACTCATGACCTTGCATTGGCCAGGCAGGCACTTGTGCCACACAGCTATCTCTCCAGCCCTTCATACACTTTTTAATCCATTATTTCTTCCAGCATTCAACTCTGAAATATCAGAAATAAGGACAGAGATCATTATACCATATCTTTGATAGATTATTTAGGATTAAACCCACATATATATGTAATAAAATATGTATACCTTCATTTAGCCATCAAATTGTGAGGTTTTTGGTAAGTTTTGTTAAGGAAAATTAAGTCATATGTAATTCTGGAGTTTTCTCTATTTATATTAAGTATAAACTTGTAATTAATAGCAATCTTCTTAGATTAAAATGTCAGAAGATAGTTTTGATTTTCTTTTTTAATTTTATCTTACATTTTAAAGTAATTCATATGCTTTTCTACAGTATGAATTCTCTAGATATGCATAATTTTTGTTTAAAATAAAATCAATGTTTCTCAAGAACTCTATTGAAGGGTGGTAATTTTAATATTTAAAGATGAAAAGGTCCATTTGACTCTTGAACATCAGACCTTGAGCACAAAGCTGCTCTCAGGGCTCGATGAGGCTGATGAACAGTCCAGGGGCTTTGAGAAGGAGCCTCTCCTGCCTCCAGCCCTTACTGGAAGCAATTAGGGAAAATTAGCTTTCCAAACAAGGAAGCCAACTGCAGCCTTGCCAGCAGGAACCACTGCTACTAGAAAGCATGTCACAGAGGCATGTTGAAGCACTTATGCGAGCCGGACAGTAAATCTGGCTTAATGAAGAGGGCACACACCCCTGCTCCTGGCTCCCAACCACTCTACTGGTGTGATCTGCACCTGAGAGAGATGTATCATGCTTTCCATGTTTAGAAAGGAAGGTCCTAGGTAGCTGCGAATAATGACTTCCTCTGAAGCTTAGAAAGAGAGAAGAGACAGACAGACACACAGACACAGATGGATGAGGGGACAAATGAAAACCTGCTCTCCAGCCAGGAAGGGCTGGGCTCTATATTGAGGGTTTACAGTTTATCTACCAGAGCACAAATACACCATGTCGCACATATGTTCCATGCTGGAAACTCCATTTTCAAACTTTTCAAGGCTTTTTAAAGTCCTATAAACCAGAGCTTCTCAACCTGTGGGTCGCGACCCCAGCGAGGGTCAAACGACCAACACAGGGGTCGCCTAAAGCCATTCTGAATCATAACTGTAGCAAAATTACAGTTTTGAAGTAGCCACCAAAATTATTTTTTGGTTTGGGGTCACAGCAACATGAGGAACTGTATTGCGGGGTCACGGCATTAGAAAGGTTGAGAACCACTGCAAAGGTTAGGGAGGTAGTTTAGTTGTTGAGGGCTTGTGTAGCATGATCAAAGCCCAGACTTCACAGTAATAAATAAATTCCTGTAACCTTGCTCCAGTTAATCTTTCTAATCAAATCTAGTTTAAAATGGCACAAAATAATACACACCAGAGCCCACTCAGAGAGTTCTGTAAATTTTCAGAAAAGGCAATTTCTTTCCTTGACTTCAATCTTAAAACTCCAGATTATCCTTGAACTGATTCTCATTTACATAAATGTATCTGAAAAACTTATGAAGGAACAATACGTAATCAAGTTTTATAAGAATTCCTCTTAAAGCAACTTTTTATTGGTGGCAAAATGCATTTAACATAAAATTATCTATCTTAATCATTTTTGTTTTCAGTGTGATGACATTAAATACAACCACACTACTATGTAACCATTATCTCCAATTCATCTGAAGAACCCTTTCTTCATACAGAAGCTATGAGCTTCTTACTGTATATAAATGATGGGTACTGACACATCATGATGACTGAGGATCCTGACTTGTTTCCTCGCCTCTCTGGTGGAAGCAGCAGACTTGCTTTTGCTCCCATTGAGGTTGTGTGGGCTGGCAGAGTAGGGAGAACTGCCAATTATCTACGTGCCTGAATGGCACTTTGGCTTCTGGCGGACGATTCCTCCATTGTTCCAACCTATATATCAGTCAGAAAAAAACACAGTATAGCTAAATGACAGATCTGGGTAGTAAGAATGCCTGCTAGAAACTGGAGTTTCCTAGACTAAAATATAGATAATCACTGAGTTACAAAATTCTAATTATATTTAGCAATACTGTGATCTTGTATCAGAGGCTTAAACTTTCTGACTACCAGTTTTCTCACTCAGAAATGCTCACACCCCAAGAGGGCTGTAGACATTTAATGAATTACCACATGAAAAGCAATTTGCATTGGACTTGGTGCAGAGACATCACTGGGAAAAGTCAGGTTCTTTTAATGATATCATCTATACAATGTAAGTGCCAGTCACACAGTCAGCTAACTCTATACATGCAGGATCACCATCATGTCAGGACATATCCTGAACTTTCCTCGGATTTCTAGCTGGTGACATGGGAAGTCTGATTCAGAAATATTATTGCATTGGTCTGAAGGCTAGACTTGCCATTTTGTCCAAATTCTAATAAATATTGAAAGTTATAGGAAGTGATTAAATCCAAAGGAAATACAGTCTCATATGAGTCAGGTAAAACAACTGAGTATTTTTGTGGTGTAATGGCACAGATTGGGATCTGTGAGTCCCAGGACCACTGACTTCGGCTACCACCCCCAAGGGGTGCCCATCCACAGAAGGATGAGTATATGGCCAGAGAGCGGGCTGGGGCTTGACAAGCCACAGAGAGTAACTGTTTCCTGGGCAGAATCTACCCAGATTGGTGAACATTACAGAAGCCAAAGGAAAGGAGACAGACTGCACTGGTAACAGGGAGTAGGTTCCGAGTGGTCAGTGACAAAGTGTGCACTCAAAGGCTATCTATGGAAGCCACACCTACCTACAGTAGCTCGCACATCTACAGTAGTAGGCAGAGGTGCAAATGCTGACAAGGCTTCTGAAAATGCTACGATATTTGCTTAGATACCTAGCAATATAAATTACTCCTTGAATTATGTATTATGACCCTATGAATATATCTGGAATCTGCTGAGATTTTCCAAAAGAGGAACAATTTGGAAGTTCTATATTTAATTCTTTCAGGTGAGATCTGTGTTGAATTTTAAAACACGCACAAAGAGGAATTTCTTTTTACTGTTTTTGAAGAAATAGGTTTTCTCAGTTTTTCTTGAGTGATTTCCTTTCTCTTTTCCTATTTAATAATTTAATGTCAATAATTAATTTCTTATATCTAATATACATGTATGTATATATATATATATATATTACATATTATAAGAAGAGGAAAGTATATATACAGTGAGGGAAGTTCATAAATTCATTATTTTCAGTTATCTAACAGTGTATTAATCCAGGTTGGGTGGGAAATAGACCGTAAAATTGGAATGAATGTCCAAAGATTTTTATTGGGAAAATGTATTGAGAGGCAGGTAGGGAAGGCTGGCAGAAATTTCAGACTAGGTTGCTAGTCTGACCCTAAAGAAGGAACTAGAAAGGAACGAAGGTTAGGTAGAATGTCTTTCACTGCCCTGCTAGATAAGCATTACTTGGCAACAAATGCTGGAGAGTCCTATAGCCAAAGCTAGCGAACAAAGAAACCCCTTTCCTGGAATCTGCCTCTGGGAAGGATGGCTTATTGCAAACTGGATTTGAGAGCAGAGCATCTGCTGTTTTCGGTTGGTTGTAGTTGAGTTATTTGTGGTTACTGAAAGGCGTAGTGTTTCCCAACCAGGGCACCATTGACATTTTAGTTATGTGTAATTATTTGAAACATTTATCAGAGAACTATATGGGGCCCTATCCTGAGCGCATAGAATGTGTGTATCTTTGATTTCTACCTCTACTGCATCCCTCAAGTCCTAACATCTGAACTGTGCAGGTGTCAGCAAATGTTCCTTCAGGTGAAAAAAATACCTCCAATGGAGAACCATCAGATCTGGAGACTATAAAGAAACTTAGGGAGATTCCTTAGGAAAATTCTAAAATCTGATACAAGGAGGAAAAGACAAGTGTCTCAAATGATGTATCGTGATTATTAGGAAAAGTAATTCAGCAAATGAATACAAGACTACCCCATAGTAATGATGGCCTACATTAGATATTAATTTATAGTCCAAGTGAGGCTTCTTAGACTGAGATAAATGTTTAATCAAATGTCTTACCCTAAATTTAAGGACACCATTTAAAAAATTAAACAGATATTCTTTCAGTTTAATGCATTGTGTTGTAATGCAATGTCACATTATGCTTACTAGTTTAGGTGATGCATAAAATATTTCCTCTGTAACAGTGTTCATACATTATAATAGCTGAATGCAGTGATCTCACATTTAACTCAATTGTAACATAAACATCACAGATAGAAATTAAATTCACGAATGAGGTAGATGAGATTGCTAAAATCTGGCATCTCATACTTGATTTTCACCAACCATTAAAGAACTTTTGTCTTTCTGCCTCTGTAAAACTACAAATAACCCTACTTATGTTTCCATCTGGACAACCCAGCTGATACCCACACTCACTAGAAGTGGCATTGGTGAGGCCATCTGCCCTGCATGCAACCAGACCAAGCCCTGTCATGTCACTTAGACTATCCAGTGGTCTCCTTCCTCTCTTGCCTGCCATGAGCTCCTACAGAACAATCAGAGTGGCTCCTTAAAAACAAGTCTGACCTCACTTCTTTGCAATTCCTAAGTGTCCTAGTTTTCTCCTTTCATTCCTAGCAAATGCAGAATTCTTACTGTCACCAACAAAAGCTAATCCTGGCTATAAAAAGAGGGTCCGGAGAACAGCAGTGGCAGAGGCATGGGGATGGGGGTAGAAATAAAGACTTTAAGGCTTCCTTGCATCTGCTGAAAAAGGGTTTTCATTTTAAGAAGACCTTTAGAGAGCTTTGGGCCTACACTCTTTTGCAAAGGTCAGTCCTTCATGATCTGGCCAGTAGTTTTTTTTTTTTTTTTTGACTTTTTGAGACAGGGTCTCGCTATGCAGTTCTGGCTGGTCTTGAGCTCACTTTTGTAGCCCAGGCTGGTCTCAAACTCGCACCAATCCTCCTGCCTCAGCCTCCCAAGTGCTGGGATTACAGGTGTGCGCCACCACGCCCGGCTAGTAGTTGTTTTTCTAACTCATCTCCCACTACTTTCTTCTTGCTTACTCTTCTGTAGCTAAGGGACGCTCAGTCTACTACACACACTCCTGTTGTTAGGGTTTTTTCTTCTGCTCAGTCTCACATCTTTCTGCTCCCTGTTCTGATGTCACCTGACCTGCGAGCATTCCTCAATTCTAGCAACAATAGCATTTTTGAGCTCCCACAGCTCTCCTGTCCAGCTCACTCTCCATGCTTGCTTTGGACCATATCATACTCAAGAGCATTTTATCTCTGTTCTCTATCTAGAAAACTGGTGAATTCTTATTGACCAGGACCAAGAGCTTTGACTATTATTATTTTTTATACTGCTGAAAGTCCAGACCCTGGACAATGCCTGACACAAAGTAGATTGTTATTAAAATGCTCTTGACAAAATGAGCAAGTGAAATGTGCATAGAAGGCGAACTCTTTGCAGACGCAGGTGGTGATGGATCTCACTCCATCACCCAGGGCCATCCTGTTTTTCTCTGCTTCACAGCAACATCACTGTACTGAGACATTCCCTCAAAGCTGCTTGGCAATGTATTGAATTGAAAGGAGAGCCTCTGGCTGCGGGGTAGATTCTCTCCTCAGCCAGTAGATCAGCCTAGATGAAGCAGAGAATTTCCGGACAAAGCTGCAAGGTGCTGCTTCCCTTCTGGCACCAAGCAAGATCAAGCTGTGTGCTTAGTTCAGGCAATTTTTTTTTAAAGAGGAAAACAGCCAGAGTTTCCAAAATTCATGAGACTTTTTTTTCCACAGCAAGATTAATCCTTACTTCTTCTAAAAAGCAACCTGTTTATACAGTTGCTGGAAGGTTTGTCTGGAAAAAAATTAAAATGAGAAGGCTTGATTTGACACATCTGGAGCAGATGGGCATGTTTTCTTTGGCTTTCTGTGAGTGTTTAAGTTGAGGTTAAAACGGGAAAAATGGTCAGTGTAGAAGACTCAGGTGGCTAGGACAAGACTACCATAGAATGTAAGAAAAAGAACAGAATAAAATGGAATCAACTCAGACATTAAAAATATTTCCCTTTCTTTGGCTGTCAATAGCTATGCTATAAATGTCAACTGGAAAAATTTAATGAAGGTTCAGTGATGGGATATGTGAATGTATGTTTGAAGGACAATTTGTGTATGGCAGCATTGTGCTCGACTCTATTACTGAAGGTTCACCAGTCTATCAAGGACTAGTATAGAGAAGAAAATACTCTCTCCCTCAATTCAATTTAAATGAAAGTTTTATATGCGATGCACAAGTGTGCTGAGGACAAAGCCAGGTGGAAGGGGAAGCAGCAGGTGTGCGGCTTTGGTGGAAGGCAGAAAGAGCTAAGGAGCTTTCTGAGCTCAACTCAATATAGCTGGAGCCCAGGCAGGCATTACCAATTGAAGCACGAAGGTAGCCATGCTGTGACCTATCACTAGTCCTTTACTCAGGCTTTCAGGAACTGGTATCCTTTTACTCACTTCTTTGTTTCCAGATGCATGCCCAAATTGCAGGCATTTTGCTTTCAAGTGTAAGCTTGAGAAGAAAAGAAAAACTACTAACTTCTCAGGGTTGGAGGAGCAACAGTCCATTTCCACGTGCAGAGCTATCAGTTGCGGCTGTGCACTGGCCTATAGCAAGAGATGGCTTTGGGGAGAAGCCACGGATTGCTTCTCATGAATTAGGAAAGAGCTACCATACGTGAGTTTCCAGTCAGTTGCCACCAAATATAACATCATTAGGTAAACGTTTTGAGAAGTATCAATCTTAAAAATTTCCAACTCATCACAAACTACTTGAAAAGCAATATTCTCTTGATTACCCATGTGAGGGATGAACTTCTCAGGAGTTTGAAATCAGTTTACATGACCTTTCAAGACATGGCCTTTATAAGAGGCATCCAGTGACTCTGCAGGGCCCCCTGATGCTTATGTCTCTCAGACAGTGCCGGGACAGCCACAGACCAGACAACTGCTCTCTTCCACTGCACCAAGACTTCTATTGTTTACAATGTCCTTCCCTATCTTCTACAAAAATCTGTCTTCCACGTTTAAAAACCATAAACATACTAAATGTCTTCTTTGATAACATAGCAACTAAAGGTAAACACTGTACTTTATAATACAGAAGGTGGGATTTCATTCTTTTTTTTTTTTTTTGTCTTTTTGTGACAGGGTCTGGCTATGCAGTTTGGGCTGGCCTTGAGCTCACTTTTGTTGCCCAGAATGGTCTTGAACTTGTTGCCCAGGATGGTCCTTCCAAATGCTAGGATTATAAGCAAGTACTACCACACCTGGCTTGAAGGTGGGATCTTTATGTCTCTGTCAGAGAGATACAATGGCATTTTTTTTTCACTTTTATTTTTGTTTCAAAAATTTTAAAAAAGGAAGTACTTAAAACTTGGGAATCTAATAGTATTTCTAAATTACTTCCAAAAACTTTAAAAGATGTGCTTCTAAGCCAGAAAAGACTCAGAAATAAAGATAAGCCTAAATCTGCTCACAGCCACAAAAGCACATGGGCAACTCACAGCAGAGGCTGTGTGTACACATAATGAGGGCCCGAGAGCATACTTGATTGAATGGCACATCCTCTGCCTCTGTGGAGTTTCTTTTCAGACTTTGGGAAATTTAGGAAAGACAATCACAAACTCAGCCAGCTAATGCTGGACTCTTATCAAAGGTTCATTTGATTGACAAAAGTCAATCAAAACACAGCCCTTTAGGCCTCTGGACTTTGAGAAATCTGCTTCCTTTAAATCACAAGTTTCCTTATCAACCTTTTCTCGCATCAAATAATGTAGTAGTGGTCCCCACAGGTGTTTTGAGTTTGAGCAAAGGAAACATTGATTTATTTTACTGAGAACCCCTAACATTTTAGCACAGATGTCTGAAATAACAGTTATCCTTTGAAATGCAGTCCAAAAGGTATGCTGACATTTTGATCCATAATGGAAGCCTCTGGGATACAGAGGAAGGGCAAGTTATAGATTAATTTGTGAGAATTCTTTGCTACTTGTTCTGTCTGCTTGCCTGCAAACAGTTCAGCAGCCATCACTATGTCTACTTCAGCCTTTTAACCACCATGTCCTTAAAGTTGTCTCCTTGTACCCACCTCATATGGAAATCTATCTATTTCTACTACTAACAAAGATGTTGCCAACTCATACAGTATTCAATTCATAGAGTCCTGCTAAGGATTGAGTTTTTGTGCCCACCTTCCTAAGTCCTTTAATGTGTAAGCTGAAACAATACCAACCAATGTGATGACATCTCCAGGAGCTAATAAGATAGAGATAAAATGTTGCAGATGGGAACCCCACGGCGGGATGTAGTGTCTATAGGTGTCCTTATAAGAGGAGGAAGAGACTCAGTTCTGTTTCTGCCTCCCTCTCTCCCTCTGTCCCTCTCTCCCTCTGTCCCTCAATCCCTCCCTTCCTCCCTCCCTCCCTCCCTCCCTCCTTCCCTCACACTCCTCATCCTTCCCTTCACCCACTCCTTCATTCCTTTCACCCCTCCCTTTATCCTTTCTGCTCTGTCTGTCTGTCTGTCTGTCTGTCTGTCTGTCTGTCTCTCTCTCTCTCTCTCTCTCTCTCTCTCTCTCTCTCTCTCCATGTAAGGAAGTGGGAAATCAGCAAGCTAGGAAAAGGGTCCACTGCAGAAAGACTCCAGCCACATAGTATAGCACTTGGATCTTGAATTTTTAGCCTACAAAACTGTGAAAACTGAAAGTCTTGTTGAGCTTCCTAGTCTACAGTATTTTGTTATGTAGTCTCTGCTAGCTAAGGCCATTGTTATTCTGGAGAAAACTGAAATTTGATATTAGAATGCTGAAAACACAATGATCTTCTTTGAATGAATGAAGAAACAAATGAATGACTAAAGCTCATGGCTGATCAAGAAAAGCAGCCTTTTCCATAGCCTTAAAATGATGCCTCTGTTGGAACACTTCCAAGGTCATTTAATTATCTAGGAGGCCATGCCATGTGCACCAACCCCCATCTCAAGACCCATGTGGCCCTTGTCTCTGACTCCTCAAGCTTGAGCTCATGTCTGGAAGCTCCCGTGACCTCACGTTCATGACAGCGACTAGGGTTCACCTCAGCACAGACTGATTCCTTAACCCACCAAGGATCTGAATGCAGGGAAACACATGGAAAGTCCACCTACACATTAGGCATGAACAATCATCTGCAGAAGATCATCTGGGAAGGGCAACCGAGCCACATGACTTGGAGTAGAGATTCACTAGGATGTACACCCATCTCCAACTGCTATGGTTGATATATTGTTTCAATTTGAGAAATCAAGAAGCTTAAATAAGCAACTCAGCAGTCCTACATCCTAGTGTTTAGAGGACATGCCCTTAACGGCTCTAGAATGTTGTCCATTGCGTCAGTGTGAGAAGTTTAGAAGTTTAACTACATGACTCAGCAGGGTCTTCACCTTCTAAACAGCCTGAGCTCATGCAACAAGAGGGTACAAGGGTGTTGTGAGTGCTACGGCCATCCAAGGGCAGGTAGCCTGCTTACAGTTTAAGGGAGGAAAAGAGGCTTGCTCTTCTCCCATTTTTTGATCTTGCTACATTTCCTATCTTCTGTGGCCTTCAGCTGTTGCCCTTCTGCCACACGACCCTGCCTTGGAGCCAGCTGCTTATACACTGAAATTTCCACAAACTTATTGTCTCAGGAATAAGAGAAAAGTAACCAAGACACCAGCCATGCCAGATTGTAGCAAATGAAACGGCCAGTTCTTTACATAAGAACAGAGGAAAACAAGATGCACTGTGAACACAATAGCTTATTTCAGAAATGTTTTTATATGGGAGAAAAAGGAGAATTTTCTCATCTGGAGGAATTTGCCCTCCTCTTATGGGGGTGGTGGTGACAAAGGCCTCCTCTGCTCCTCTCCTGTCTCTGCCTCCCATCAGCCAGTCCCCCTCACATTCGCATCTGCCCCAGGTTCTCGTACATCCAATTCTGAAATCATTTCAAAATCACAAAGACTTGGGACTGAGGCTAGAAGGGAAGAAAAAAAATTAAAAAGTGGGATTCTGCTTAGAGGTGGAGAGGAAGTAAAGGTTTAGGAAATAGTGGATGGCAATCCTTCAAAATATTTTACTTATTTTATATTTAACTCATTCAGAACAAATCACAAAAATATATTCATTTTAAGGGAAATAATGAGAGAAAAGGAAAATAAAATCACAAATGAGACCAGGTAACAGAATATCACTGACAATGATATAGATTACATTGAGAAGTGTATAATAACTAAATCACAGTTTTTTAAAGTGATGTGAGATGCGCAAATAAATGTGTGACATTCATACATGGATTTCTAGGTTTTATAGGCTTCTGTGGCACAAATGTTCTCAAATGGTAAATTTCAACCACCAATTCACATCAAGATGCATGTAGTTGATTGGTTTTTGTAAGCAAACATATTACTAGAAAAAAATTTAACTTGTTCCTTTATGTTGAAATTGGGAAGTCAAAGAATCAGTAGAGGGATTTTTAAAACTGCCAGGTTGAAATGTCAATTTGTAACAATTTGTAACATATATACTTCACATAATGTCCCCTTTCTAAGGATGAAATTTAGAATGTCTCTTTTATTTCACAAGTACCCACATAGAGTGTGTCATCTTTGGTTATAGTTATGTCTTATTTTAAAAAGCTTGTTTATTTTTATTTTAATTCCTTAAGTGAAAAAATCTTTGTTATGTACGAATAAGAAATTGCAAATTAAATAAGCTTAGGAATACATAACAATGCTGCTTATGCTCCAAAATTCACAATTTGGCTTTCTCCAGTGGCTGACTTCTGTATTTGCAGATTTTAAATCCTTCATAGCCTCCAAATGCACATTTCTAACAGACCAATTTAATACAATATCTAATCACCTTTAAATTTGTGGAGTTTGCAAGGCAGGGAAACTGGCATTCTTATTTATACGCACACTTGTTTCAATTTCACTGACACTTTCATCATACGTCAAAATATTTAAGTCACAGTAGCCTTTAACATAACAACAGATTACATATTTTACATGAGTACTTATATCTGACTATTATATGTAGGCATTTAGGTATTAAAAGCAAATGCTTTATGAGTTTCAAATGATAATCATTTCAGAAGGGTCGGAGGTAAGCTTCCTAGATCATTTCATCAACTGTACAATTTCTATCTGTCCAGGTAACTATTTTAAAGCAAATGTGCTCTGAGGGATGACGCTATGATTTACTCCTCCTTAGTGCTTTTATAGTGACTTGAATGGAGCTAGTCAAATCATAGAACGCAAGAAGATTTGTTGGGTAGGTGAAAGACTCTAAACACCAAAAGACAAAATCTAGGATGTAGTCAGTGGGGAAATTTCAGACAGATAAAAACACCCTAGAAATCCACGAGACAGCGTGAAGGAACATTTTGTTAGGATTAGCTCTCTGTAGGTAAGGCTTTCACTTTTAAAAAATCTTTCAAAATAATCCCCTGTACCATAATTAAACACCCTACACATTCACATATTAAATATCTAATTCCTGGGGAAATGAAACAGTACAGCAATTAGTATAAAATGCTTTACTGTCTATGGATAATCATTGAAAGACAAATTCATTTACTTGTTCTGATAATATCTCATTATTTTTTAATAAGCGTGTCAAGGCTTTATCTATTTGTTTTGCTGTGTGAAAATCACTACAAATATCACCACTTAAAACAGCACACATTCATGGCAGTGTAGTTCATTTTGTTAAGGAATCCTGATACAGTAAACTGGTTTCTTTGCTCAAAGGTCTCACAAAGGTGCGATTAAGGTATTTATTGGCCAGAGCTGTGGTCTCTTTAGTCTCTTTAGTCTGTCCTGGAGACAGACCTGTTTCCATGCTAGTTCAGATAGTTGGCAGATTATTTTCTTTGGTGGTTATCACGTAAAGGCTGCCCATACTGCATTTGTGGAGAACCCTTGCAATTCTTAGCAATAGAAGCCACTTTTTTTTTAAATTAAATTGGCCATTTTTTTTCACTAAATCAGTGAGGAAAGACACGGGGAAGACACCACCTACAATCTTATTTAACAAAACTACGTGGTCACTTACATATAGCTGTACATTACCCAGTCACCACATTGTACCCTATGATTAAGAAATTAGTCAAAGGGCCTAGTCACTTTCAAGTCAGGACATCATATGAAGGAGTGAACATCAGGGGTCAGGGGATATGTGGTAATTTCAAGGGTTTGTTCAACATAGAGAACAATGGTTTTCAAGGAACCTGCAAAACTCCACAGAAAAATGCTTCATGTTTTCTATGAAATTGGTACATACAGAGAGACGGGATGCAAGGAAGGGCTGAAGGTGAGCCCTACTTTAGGAAACTAGAAAAAAAAAAAGGCCTAGAACTAAGATTATCTGATTTTTCCTCCAAATTAAAAAAACAAAAAAACAAAAAAACAAAAAAACCAAAAACTATTGAGTTCTTACTAACAACATTCAAAATACAAAGCATCACAATGCATGTTCTTGATGTAGCTGTGTATAATAGACTCAGTGATTCTTGCTCCCTTATGATGGTGGTAGTCAGCTAATTATTCTTCTAAATTTAAAGTCTCAATTTGCTCTTTTTAAGCTGTTTGATATTCTGTGTTCTCTGAAATGAACAGCGCTTCTCTGTATTTGGTGAGTGAGAAATCTCCTTTGAAAGGCACGATAACACTCAAGGCTGGGAAAAGCATACTTGTCCCAATTTTTATCTTCAGGAGAATTAAATGGAACACTTCTCAAAGACCATGGGGAGGGGGCTGGCTATCATAACTCTACTCACATTCTATTATAAAATGAGATTCCACTGTCTGGAATAATGTTTTTTACATCACTGTGTACAACCATTGGGAGAAAATGCCTTTTAGGAATTATAATTCCTTCAAAAAGTTTGGTGTTAGAATGTCATGGTCTCCAAGTGTATGATACACTTTTACAATAACAGTGAAAACAGTATAATTTTGTGCTCGTTAGTTAGCTCTGAATCTTACTGCTTTCTTCTAACATGGATCTATTCAGGCCAACAAACTTTTCTTGGTGCCTGTCCTAGGTGCTTCTCTCCTAAAACAAACAAACTAAACAACAACAACAAAAACAACCATCATCCTTAACAGGAATCCAGGCTTTTGGCCAGGGGTTGTAGTTTATTGATAGAGAATAAGCTTTGCATGTATAGAGCCCCCAGTTCAATTCTCAGACACACACACACACACACACACACACACACACACACACACACACTGGAATTATATGCACAGATAGTTTCAGAGATTCAGAAGTTAAGATTAAACACAACAGGCTTGAGCCTTTGACAAATGTAGATGAACCTGCTAGATACCGCATTAAGTCCTGGATCCCACTTAGTCCTGGCTTATTGCAAGCGCCCATATCCTTCTTCAGACAAGGCAGTAGCTTCACTCTCACAGGACCAGCATTTCCTCCTGCTTCACTGCTTGGATTAACGCTTTTGGCTGCTACTTTCATGTTTCATAAGAAGAGCTTCAAATCAAACCCCAAGGATCCACTTGTACTCTTGCACACTTGTACATGCTGTTGTGCAACTGCCACTTACACATGGCCGAGAATGTCCACCCAAAGAGTTAGAGATGTCTACAGATGAGATTTGTTTTCCTTATGTGGAAACATTTTTTTATAAAGCACCTTGCTTTTTATTTAAAAGTTATTAAAAGATAACTGGAGTTACTAAGTAAGATTTTGATATATATCACACAATGTCTAGATGGTCACTGATTATAATTTCTTAGAGGAAAAAACATCTGTCATAATGAGATGGTAGTGCAGACACTAGGCTTTTTGATAGATTATCAGCAAGGGCTTGTTTATCTGACCACCCACTTGTTTCATTCCGTAGTCCTCCGGATCTTCTTCTTTCCAAGTCTAGCAATCCTTAGAAATCTTGTTGGTATGGTACTTTCTGCGTGAAATCTTTGCAAATCCCACTTCTTGGATTTTTTGGGTTTTTTTAATCTTATAAAGTTACAGAGTAGTCTCTCTGTATATGTGAGGGAAATTTCCAAGATTTCTAGTAAATGCTAGAAACTATACATAGTATCAAACACTACATACACTATTTTATTTCTGTAGTTAGAATAGGGTCTACCGGGTCTATGGGGGTCTCACTACATAGATTATATTCATAGATCAGACTCAAAGTGATTCTCCTGATTTCAGCTTCCCAAGTGCTGAGATCACAGGTACACGCCACCATGCCCAGTCTCAATCACAGTCTTAGTGCTCCCTGTGGGTGGGACTAGCATAGCACACTGGGGATCAAACCCCAGCCACCGCACTCTGCTTTAGTAGAAGCTTTTGTCTGCTGAGCTATCAGGCCAGTGCTATATATACTCTTAATATCTACATATGAAGTTTAGTTTATACACTAGGAAAAATAAGAGATTCATCACATAATTATTAATAGAGTAGCTATAATAATATATCAATACTGCAACAATCAACATGATGAACCATCTATTAAGTAGCTAATATGCAAGCAGTATATGCATGTAGATATACTGAACAAAAGAATGATTCACATTCTGGGCGGGATGGAGCAGGATGGTGGGTATTTCATTAAACTGTTAAGGACAGTGGGCCTGGCAGGATGGCTCAGTGGTCTAAAGTACCTGCTTAGGAAAGCTTGGGTGGCTTTAGGGACCGCGGTTCGATCCCCGGTACCACATGCTGCACCAGTCCTGCCCTTGGGGCGGGCTGAGCCGGCCATAAAAATGAGTGAATAAACAAAGGTTCTGAAACAAGAAAAATAAATAAATAAAAATTAAAAAAAAATAATTTTATAGTTGAATTTTATGCATTTTCCAAGCAAACTATAAATTGAGTGACAGCTACACTCAGATTATACCTTCTGTTTTACCAAAGTACATTGTAATTTGTAGACATTCATATCCAAACTAGAAATGTTCCACAGGTCTTGTATCATGGAATGTGGCTTCCTTTCTTGACAACTGGCTTACTTGGATATTACTATAATTGTGAATCTCGGAGGCAATCAGGTTTTTTCTTTTTATTTTCATTACAAGGAAGATTTCTCTATATTTATGACTACCCTCACTGTTTGATGCCATGTATTTTCTGTGTACTGATCTTCCTTCTAGCTTTGATATTTTCCCTGTTTTATCTAATGTTTAATTCCTCTATCATCAAGTTAATTCAGTGAGTTATATTAAACTGTTTGCACTCACATATTTCAATAACTACTTTAAATCAAATTGGAATGGCAGAGAATGTTAAAACTTAAGCAAATAAACAGATACTCAAAATGGTTAAATAAATTTATTTACTTATTAAACAGATTCTTTCCTATAAGACTTATTCTGTGGCTGTATTGATTTCAGAATCTTCGAAAATAAAACTCTATGAAAATTTTCCTCACAATCATTTGTTACCACTAGAATTATCTAGCTATCAGGTGGATCAGTCTAGCTCTAAAGTTAGCTGTAAGTCTCAATTTTCCATGTGTAAAATGAGAAGGTAGGACTAAGAGCTCCCTGGTGTCTCCTCTCCTACTAACTTTATCTGACTCTTAAATAGCCGGGGTCCTCCTCTTCGTCTACATTACCATGGCACCAGAGGCATACAGAGGAGGATCAAAGATTGCAGCAAATCTTTCAGGCACTTACACTTTACTCAGTGCTCATTTATATTTTTATGCTGATAAAAAAATTAAGAGAAAGCTTCTAAGAAATTTTATGGTGGCAGAATTTATATGAAGCCCACCCCAGATAATTTCAGGATTTTTCTATGGCTTTATAATCATACTATGCATATGGGGAAAAATAAAAAAAAACTTTTCATTGGCTGATTAAATGTAAAACTATCGCCGGGCGTGGTGGCGCACGCCTGTAATCCCAGCACTCGGGGGGCTGAGGCAGGAGGATCGGTGTGAGTTCGAGACCAGCCTGGGCTACAAAAGTGAGCTCAAGGCCAGCCTCAACTGCATAGTGAGACCCTGTCTCAAAAAGACAAAAAAAAAAAAAAAAAAAAAAAAAAAAAAAAAAAAAAAAAAAAAAAAAAAAAAAAAACAACTATCATATTATTTCAAACATATTCTTCTCTTTGATGATTAGGCATTTAATGCCACTGGAAAAAGGACAAAGCAATAATGGCAAGGCTGAAGGAAACAAGACTATAAAAGAAAGAGCTGGCCAAACAACAGAACGTAGAGGTCACATGGTATGAAATTTTACCATTGCTCCTGCTATGTGGTGACTTTGCACCACACCTTATGAACCTATCCCTAGAATGCCAATGAGGTTGGCATTATCCCATAATGCTGAACACATAAACTCTGAGGTCACCTGCCATCAACCTTGGATAGTTTCCTAATCTACCATCACACTATTATCTGTAACATAGAGATGATATCAATATACATATCTCATAGCATAAGGATTACATGAGATGATATGTTTAAAATGTGGAATACAATGTCTTTCATTGACTTATTCATTCAGCATATTCATCTAGTACTACTGTTGTGTGTCTAATGCTAGCCTAGACTCTTGGCATATACCCAAGAAAGAAACAGATAAAGAGTCCTGCTCCAATGAAGCTTCTTTGGTGTGTAGTTAATTATCAGGACCAATTAATGAGAGGCATAGGCGAGAGGGTGTCATGTGCCAGCCTCTTTAATATGGGACTTGGTCAAAAGAAAGATTTGGCCCAAGGTACATTGTAAATATGCAGGGCCTCTTGCACAGGGCCAACTCAGTCATACTTTGGCAAACGCAGGATTTGGCTACCCTTTATTTGGACATTTACTAACCCATTCCTGTATCTTCTTAACCTGTTCAATATTTAAAGGAAAAACCAACATTGGATAATCAAAATAAATTATTGCAAAACAATAAAATCACATTTAGAAGTGTAACTTCCCATGACAATAATATGCTTGAGAATACCCTTGAGAGTAGTTTTCTCAGAATCTTAAGGTAACAACTTTCTATTAGTTCTGCAATCAAGGGCAGAAACTTGATAAGATTTATTGTCATTCTGAAGAATGAATTATAATAAAAGAAAAATGCTATAGTTTCAAAAGGGAAATGTCTCTTGTACAACAGATATAAAATGAGGTTCCTGTAGTTAAGAGTTGATGATTTTATGGCAACAAACTGTCTGCCCAGCTGTTAGTCATTTGGTGACTCCTGATAAGTTCTAATTTGGATGCTTGCTTCACACCTCAGCATTTTTGTTTTTTGTGTCTCAATCAGATTCTTTTTGTGGTCATATACAGTCACATACATCAAAGCACTGTTTAACTGGAAGAATTTGTATCAGAAGAATTTTTTAGGAGGCATTCCTAACTACACAAGAAACTAAGACAAGTACAGGATTTGCTATTCCATGATCCATATTTTGTCATTTTTAATAAGTTTTCCAGATACTATATGTGTTCAGGGTTATCCCACTTGGTAAATAAATCTTTTAATAGCAGAATCTGAGTAAAGTGTATGCAGGAACTGTCTGTACTCTCTCTTATGTTTTTCCCTAAATTCAATTTTAAGCCATCATATTTGGTTCAAAACTAAGTGAGGAGTTATTTGCATGTATTTGAGTTTATGAATTATATCTTTATGTGGCCAAAACCATTGAGATTCTCTTCTGTAACTTATAGGGTAAGGCACCAAAAAGGGAGACTATAAAGGTCAGGGAGGGTTAAAAAGGTCAAGAAGATCAAGGAACACAAAGAGAGTAATATCTAGAACAGGACTGCTGGAGGAAAGTGCTGTGGGCCACAGAAAGTGACACTGAGTCACAGCGATTATGCTGATGATCCTCTAAGAGATTTCCCTTTCCTAACTGTCCTATTCTGTGCATGACTTGAAAAGATATGAGAAGACAAGGAGAACCAAGAACTGAGGGTGGTTGAGAAAAGTAGACATTTAATGCCAATGCAAATTAACTTCAGAAATTAAGAGGGACTCATCTATTGTGCATTAGAAAGGATATCCGGAGACTGGGAGAGGTGAAGATAGAATGCCAGGAACAAAAGAACCGAGGACTAAGACATCTGGTATTTTTAATTTGTGGGTTGATCCTGTTTGAGGATGAAGGGTGGAATTACTGGCATAGTCAGGTGCTTTTTTTTAAGGTAGCATATTTCATCTATGACTATTTGTTAAGTACACTGAGAGAAGTTCTGTTACTACCTAAGATTTTACAAGTATCTAGGATGTCATCTTCAGTTTTTCCAAAGGGCTTCTGTCTCAGAGAGATTGCCTTCTTTCAGCCACACACTTCACACAGGCTTTACACTTGATGCCTCCTTCATGATAAAATCCCCACAAAGAGGATGTGCAATTGCTTCAGCAATCCCATTTGTACCTGAACAAGTTCAGGCAGTCGAAGGTGACACGCCCAGATTTGGGGGTGTGTATGACAACAGTGCCCCAGTATCATTCATTTTATCAAGTTGGGGCAAGAAAGTACATATGAATGTAACATGGGTTACAACATGTTTGGAACTATGAACAATCTAATTACCAAGTCTGAGACCTGTTGACAGCCAAGTTCTAAAACTTATAAAATGAAAAGGGAATGAATGAACTATAACTCCTGTATGATTACAGAGGTTGATGAGAGCTGGAGAGATGTATGAAAAGAGCCCCCAGAAAAGTCCACATAAGTATTTTGGAATGTTATTGTAGAAAGTGGAATCAGGGGCTGGGGAGATAGCTCCGTGGCACAAGTGCCTGCCTGGCAAGTGCAAGGTCGTGAGTTTGAACCTCAGTCCCACAAAAAAAAAAGAAAGTGGAATCAGAGTGAAACCCACAGGTTTTTACATTTGACCAAAAGGCAGATGTAGGGAAAAGAAAGGTGAATTAGTTTACCCTTCTTATTGGCATCTCCATAATATTGTAACACCTACTGTTTGGTCATTCTACACTATGAAAAGTAGAAACTTGCAGTGGGCTGGGGCTGGGGGAAGAGGACTACACAGCTTCCCTTTTAAAAAGGGAGCAACTGAAATGTAATTTGATATTTCTGATTCCCTTTCAGCGTAGCAGCTGTACATCTGCATTGTCTTCATTTAGATCCATGGACATAATCACTTGGATCCAACAATCTATAACTCAGATACAAGTATCTCCAGGGCCCTTACTGACCTTATATTGTGCTAAGTTCCATACCACTTTATACTTGCATTTGGGTACTGATATCATCTAGTCTAAGTTTTCCTTTCTTAAAGTCTAGTACAACTCTGTGGATAAGACTCCAGATTCCAAATCCAGAGGAGGAGGGTTTGATTTTAGCTGCTCCACTTAATAGTTGTACAATTTCATTGCTTTACTGTTTTCTTTTTACTGTAAAATAGAAGTAACAGAACTTGTCTCATAGTGTTGTACAGATCAAGTGAGTTCACAGATATAAAACGCATGCCATGGTACATAGTAAGTGCTATACTGAGCTCAGTTATTGTCATTATTATCATTCAATACAAGAAAGTCAAATACTTGACCTCTGTGCCTATGGAATGCCATTTTAGGAGGGGAGTGGAAGAGAGATGACAGACATAGAGACTGAGACCAGTTCCCCTTCTTCCTGCCTTCATGCATAAGTGACCATGGAAGAGTTAGGGGAGATGCGGGCATACAGACAAGCATCTCTGCATGAGGCTTCCCTGGAGTGTAACACATCTGAATCCTTGAGTTTCTGACTCTGTTTGTGTGTGTTCTGTACTAGAAATCCTAAAATGGGCCAGAGTTTTCAACACTTTTTGACTATAGGTATTAAATCATTCTTTTGAGTCACATTTTGCACAAAATATGGTTATACTTAGTTCATGGTCCCTGCTTTTTGCTTTAAAGAGGATGCCAAGATTCATTAAACTAATCTTTCTTCTAAATGATCCTAGACATTACTATTTCTAATATAATGTTTTAAAAACCTGTTGTTTATTTTTAAATCAGTTCTAAAAATGAGGCAAGAGACACTGATTTCCAAGTCAATGGTGGTCTTCCGGAAGATGTTCTGTCTGCCTTCTTCGGGGTAGTTATGGCCATCTGTGAATTATTATCTCACAGCAGACTGGCAAGTAGAAATCAAAGTTTACCTAGTGTCTTATAGACTTTTAGTGTTCATGAGATAGTTAAATTGAGGCCTTACTTCTTTTCCAAACTTATTTTTGAAGTAAAATGAATAAATGTATCACCTACTGTTGCTATATGTTAAGAGTTCTTGAAATATTTTGATGTACATGTATACACACACGGTTTACACACATACACACCTATTCATATGTCATTGTATATATATATCTTTCATATATATAATATATACATACTATATATATATATATATATATATATATATATATATATATATATCTTTTCTCAGGAATTCTGTCAAAAAGTAGAATCTGAGAAGGAAAAGGTCTGTATTTTTCAATAAGAGAATAGAAAGTCTTTTCTCCCTATTGCAATGTGAGACTTGCCCAGGCATAGGCTCCTACTTTCATACCTGCCTCTAGTTAGCATGAACCACTCTTACAGTTTCACAAGCCCTCAGGGACTGTGGAATAAACGGCTAACTCTGTGTGCCTACAAAGTCTGTATAACCCATTGCCATCAGATGTCTCAAGTTTTCACTGACACAGTATTTTTGACAAAACATTATCAGTGTTGAGACACAACCCTGGAAACTGCTGATCTACTGAAAATATAAATAGGATCTATGGCATATTCCTTGCTTCTCATTATGAAATAAGACTAGAAAGCAGAACAGTTGCATTTTTAAAAGTACACAGACATTTTATTAGTAAATTTTTGGAAGAGATTGGCAAATTATCTTATAATAAATGTAAGTAATTGAAAATATTCTATTTTTTTGTATTTTAGGAAAATGATCTGCAGGGTGTTTAGGGTCTCACTACTAAATCAGACTTATAGTAATCAGCCTGTTTACAGCCTCTCAAGAACTGGGATTATAGGTGTGTACCACCACACCCAGTCTCATAATTTAAAAATATTCTAAGCAGCATAAAGCTGTGCATTACTTGTTTTAGTGCACTGGTTATCAACGTTTCTAATGCCGTGATCCCGCAATACAGTTCCTCATGTTGCAGTGACCCGAAACCAAGAAATAATTTTGGTGGCTACTTCAAAACTGTAATTCCAAACAAATAACATTTTCCTATGGCTTTAGGTGACCCCTGTGTTTTGGTCGTTCAACCCCTGCCGAGGTCACGACCCACAGTTTGAGAACTTCTGTTTTAGTGGAAATCAATATTAATGATTTAAAATAAGATTTTAAAAATATAATAAGATAGTAGAGGACAGGAAAGAAAATATCAGTGTGATTATATTCACTGAAATTTTTTGGTGCATAATCACACATCTATTTTTATTTTGAAATAAAATACACACATACAGGTAATGACATATACATTTTGGATTGTGGATTACACTGGTAAAAAGTTTGTGATGTTCTAATCTAAACATTAGAGGGCACTTTAAATTTTCCTTCTGAAAGTTTGTGATGTTCCCAAGATCTAACTATTTCGAATTGTGCTGCTAGAAACATGGGTGTATGTACATCCCTGTGGCACAACGTTTTTAATTCTTCTGGGAAGGTAATCAGAAGGGGAATAGCTGGGTGAAACGCTAGTTTTTCTGAGAAATCTTCGCTCCAATTTTGAGTGGTTATGCCAGTCTACGCTAGCACCAATAACATAGAAGAATTCATTTTGCCCCAAAGCCCCCAACATTTGCTATTGGGTAATTTCTTCATAATACTCATTCTTTCCGGGGTGAGATGGAATCTCAATGTTGTTTCAATTTGTATTTTTCAAATGAGCAGTGATTTTGAATGTAATTTCATATATTTGCTGTTTATCATTTGATATTTCTCCATCTGAAAAAGTGTAATAATCTCCAAGCCCATTTGTGGACTGGGTGTTTCAATTTAGGAGGTCTGACTTATTTGAGTTCTTAGCTTCTCAAAAGTAAAACTTTGTCTGAGCAACATCAAGCAAACATATTTATGACTCTGTGAACCATTTCTTCACTCTGCTAGTGGCTTCTCTTGCTGTACAAAAGCTTTTAACAGGATGAGATTCCAGTTTCTGATTCTTGATGGAATTTGCTGTGTGATCGGGGTTTTATTCATAAAGCCTGCCTCCATCAATATCTTCAAGAGTTTTAACTATTCTATCTTTCAAAAGATCTACTATTTCTCTCTTAATATTAGATTTTTGAGCCATTTCAGATTTAGTTCAGTGTATGATGAAAGATAGGGGTCCAAAATTTGCTATGTGCAGAGCAGGTTTTTCCCGAACCATTTATTAAAGATGATATCTTTCTTCCCGTGTATGTGTCTGTCCTTTTGTCAAATATAACATGGCTGAGTATGTCTGGAGTTGTTTCTGTATCTTCTGATCTATTCCCTTGATCTTTGGGTCTTTTTGTTTGTTTGTTTGTTTTTGTTTTTTGCTACTATCATGCTGTTTTTTTTTATCATAGTAGCTTTGTAATATATTTTCAAGTAAGGCATTGTAATTTGTGATGCCTCCTGCTTTGTTTTTTGTTGCCCAGGAATGCCTTTGCTTTCTAGGTCTCTTCTGTTACTAAATGAATTTTAGAAACTTATTCTATAATTTTGTGAAATATACTTTCAGAATTTTCATTCAAATTACATGAAGTATGTACAACAGTTTTGGAAACAGCCATTTTGACTATATTAGTTCTTCCCTGCTTTAGCAAGGGATATTTTTCTGCTTTTTTTTTTTTTTTTTCAGAACTGGGGATGGAACTCAGGCCCTTGTGCTTGTCAGGCAAGCACTTATTCTACTGAGCTATCTCCCCAGCAAGTCTATTTTCTGATATCTGCTTCAATTTCCTTTTTTAAGAGTACTGTATTTTTCAATGTAGAGGTCTTTTATGTCCTTTAATAGGTTGATTCCTAGGTTTCTCTCCCTTTTTTCATTTGCATGCTATTGTTTAATCTCTTATTGCTATATACAAAGACTATTGATTTTGGAGCATTGACTTTGTATACAGCTACTGAATTTGTTTATTAATGTAGCAGTTTTTCAGTGGAGTCTTTGGGGGTTACTATGGAGAGAATAGTGGCATCTGCAAATAGTAATAATTTCAATTCCTCCTTTCCTAATGTTACTTATTTCTTTCTCTTATCTAATTGCTCCGGCTAAATTTTCCTGGACTACGTTGAATGAAAGTGCAGACATTGGACGTCATTTTCTTGTTCATGATTTTAGAGTAGAAGCTTTTAGTTTTGTACATGTAGTATGATGTTGGCTCTTGGTTTGTCATAGACTACTTTTATTAGATTGAAGTAAAGACCATCTATTCTGATTTTCTGTATTTTTTTATTATGAATGGGTGCTGAACTTTGTCAAATGCTTTTTGGTATCTCTTGAGATGATCACGTGATTTTTGCCTTTGGTTATATTAATATGCTGTATTAAATTTATTGATTTCTGTACGTCAAACCATCCCTGCATCTCTGATATGAATCCCTCTTGGATTTGGTGCAAAATCTTCTTGATGATTTGGTGCATTCTCTTTGCCAGGATCTTATTGAGGATATTTCTATGTTCACTGGTGAGATTGGCCTGTAGTTCTTTTTTTTTTTTTTGTTAAGTCCTTCTTTGGTTTTAGTATGAGGGTAGTACTTGCTTCTAGGACTACATTTGGTAATACTAAATCCTTTTGAATTTCATTAAAGAGTTTGAGGAACACTGATATTAAGTGTTCTTTAAATTTCTTGTAGAATTAAGCAGTGAATCCACCAGGGCCTGGGCTTTTCCTTGTTAGTAGGTTTTTAATTATACATGCCATTTCCCTGATTAATATTGTTTTATTTAGGATTTTTATGTCTTCTTGATTCAAATTTGCAAATTCATATGTATCTAGGGATATGTCTATTTCTTATTTTCCACCTTATTAAAATATAGGTTTTTGGAGTAGGTATAGAAGATCTTCTGGATCTCTAGGCAGTCTTCTGTGACTTCATCCTTTTCACTCATGACTGCACAGATTTAAGTCCTTTTGTTCCTTTTGTTTGATAAAAGTGGCTAAGGATCCCCTAAACTGTGCGTCTTCCAACCTGGCTAGTTCTCCAGAACCTCCTTTACTCAGATTCCTGGTCCTATGTGCTGATTGTGCGCTGGGCAAAGAGTGATGACTATTGTATTGAACAAAGGAGATGTTCACCCAGGCTCTGGCCTGCTTGAGAACATTCTCTGAAGTGGTGGCCAGTGCACGGGGGTGAGCATGCCAGGTACTGAGAGGATATAGTGGGGCTAATGAGCTGCTGAATCACAGACATGGTGGCCACATCAGAGTCCAGCTACCCAGATAGGGGTAGCTCTTCAAATTTGTAGGAATTCACAGAAGTTGGCATTAGGTGGTTGGTTAGGTTCTGTGGTGGCTGGACTTGGATACTTTTTGTTAACTAGCAGAATTAGATCATGTGAAATGGGTATTAGAGAACTTATAGTGGTGACTTTAGGATGCTTATTCCATTGTACGTATAAAACTATGTAAAAGAAATAATCCAGAAAATATTTTCCAGGAAAAGAATAAAAAATAAGATTTTATGTAAAAGGACCCACATTTATCCTGAAAGAAAATAAGCCGACAGCAGCAACTGAGCAACTTAAACACAGAAAAGCAGAACAGAGCTCTTTGAAGTCAGTGTGCAGAATTTTGGGATCAGCTACACAGAGCATTTTATACGTCAATTCAAATACCCTCAATGTAGCAAATAATGAGTAAACCATTAAAAAAAAAAAAAAAAAAGATTGGCTAAGGGTTTGTCAATTTCATTCAATCTTTTAAAGAAGCAACTCTTTGATTCATTGATCCTTTGTATTATTTATTTATTTATTTTTAAAAATCTGTTCTCATTGATTTTTTTTTCATTTAACATTTTTAAAAGTTTGTTTATTGTGTTTATAACAATACAAATAGCAGAAAAAAACAGTAACAAGGGTACATATAGTACAGAATTTCAAGACAAGAAAAATTTAACAATGGTTGCATTACATATTTTCATCATCAAATAAGTATAGATCAACAGACATAGGTATGTAAGACTGATCAAATAATTAGACACTAACACTTTCAACAAACGTTGTTTTTTTTTAACTCTCCCAATTGCATTTTGAATTTAAGTCACTCTTCTAATATATATATATATATATATATATATATATATATATATATATATATCGGTTGAAACTACAGAAAATGAAAGGTTCTGAGATTGATTCCTGGTGCCGCCCAAAATTTATTTATTAATTTATTTCTTCTTTTGGTTTCTTAAACTAGGGAGACTATACGATATTTCCATATGTAGGTCTGGTTTATTTTACTAATGAGTATACATTCAAGATACATCTATTTATATATGAAGTCTTCTAGTTTATCATTCCTTATAGCTGAGTAGTATTCCATTTTATGAAAGTACCATATCTCTTTCAACCAATCTTCAGATATTGGGCATTTTGGTTATTTCCAGGATTTAGCTATCACAAATTGTGCTGCTATAAACATAGGTGCACAGACATCACTATGATATGTTGTTTTCAGTTTTTCTAGAAAAATTCCCAGTAGGGGGATAGCTGGATTGAATGGGATTTCCAGCTCTAGTTTTTAAAGGAATCTCCACACTGCTTTCCATAATGGTTGCACCAGTCTGCATTCCCACCAGCAGTGGAGAAGGGTTCCTTTTTCCCCACAGCCTTTCCAACATCAGCCGTTTGTTGATTTCTTTATAGTAGCCATTCTTTCTGGGGTGAGATGGTATCTAAGTGTTGTTTTGATTTGCATTTTGCGAATGGCTACAGAGTACTGTAGTTTTCACTAAAAAGCTCTTTTACTTCTTTAGTTAGGTTAATCCCTAAATATTTCATTTTCTTTGGTGCTATTATAAAGGGTATTGTTTCTCTAATTTCTCTCTGTTTGTTTGTTATCTGTATAGAGGAATGCCATTGACTCCTATGTTTTGACTTTGTAAGCTGCTATGATACTGAATTTGTGTATTAATTCTAGTAGTTTGTTGGTGGAGTTTTTGGAGTCTTCCAAATAAATTATCATGCCATTTTCAAATAATGATAATTTAACTTCTTCCTTACCTATTTTTATTCCTTTTATTTCTATCTCTTGTCTAATGGCTGCAGCTAATGATTCCAGAACTATATTGAATAGAAGTAGCAATAGAGGACATCCTTGTCTTGTACCAGATTTGAGAGTAAACGGCTTCAGTTTTTCCCCAAGGAATTATGTTAGCGGTTGGATTATCATAGATGGCTTTTATCAGGTTGAGGTAGAATCTCTCTATTCCTATTTTCTGTAGTACTTTAAACATGAATGAGCGTTGGACTTTGTCAAATGCCTTTTCTGCATCAATTGATTTTTGGCTTTGGCTCTCTTGATATAGTGTATCACATTTATAGATTTGCATATATTGAACCACCCTTGCATCCCTGCGATGAATCCTACCTGGTCATGGTGTATAATCTTCTTGATGATTTGTTGTATTCTAGTGGCGAGGATTTTATTGAGAATTTTTGGATCTATGTTCACGAGAGAAATTGGCCTGTAGTTCTCTTTTTTAGTTGTGTCTCTTTCTGGTTTTGGTATCAGTGTAATACTTTCTTCTAGGAATGATTCTGCGAGCATTGTTTCCTTTTCAATTTCCTCGAAGAGTCTGAGAAATATTGGGGTTATGTCTTCTATAAATTTCTTCCAGAATTCAGTGGTGAATCCATCCTGATTCAGTTGTGGTAATTTATACTTCTTTAGGAATCTCTCTATTTCTTCTGTGTCTTCAATTCTGTGAGAGTAAAGATTCTCAAAGTAGCTATTTATGATCCTCTGAATCTCTGTTGTATCTGTAGTAATTTCATCCTTTTCATTCCTTGTTGCTTGAATTTGAGTCCTTTCCTTTTTTTCATGAGGTTATATAGGGGCCTATCAATTTTATTTAATCTTTCAAAGAACCAGCTTTTTGATTCATTCTTTGTATTGTTTTCTTTGTGTCAATTGAATTGATTTCTGCTCTAATCTTTATAATTTCCTCCCATCTTTGGGCTTTGGATTTCATTCACTCTTCTATTTCTAGTCGGTTTAGGTGTTGCTTTAGAGTATGTATTTGTTCCCGTTCTGTCTTCTTTTATTTATTTATTTATTTATTTATTTATTTATTTATTTATTTTTCCCTTGTTTCAGAACCTTTGTTTGTTTATTCACTCATTTTTATGGCCGGCTCAGCCCGCCCCGAGTGCAGGGCTGGTGCAGCATGTGGTGCCGGGGATCGAACCGCGGTCCCTGAAGCCACCCATGCTTTCCCAAGCAGGCGCTTTAGACCACTGAACCATCCTGCCAGGCCCCCCGTTCTGTCTTCTTAATATGTGAGTTCAGAGCTATAAATTTCCCTCTGAGAACTGCTTTCAGTGCATCGCATAAATTCTGATAAGTTGTGCTTGAATTTTCATTAAATTGTAGATATTGTTTAATTTCTTGTTTAATTTCATCTGTAATGCACTGGTTGCTGAGAAGGGTGCTGTTTAATTTCCAGATATTTCTGGGGTTCTTGTTGTTTCTTTTGTCATTTGTTTCCAACTTCATTGCACTGTGGTCAGATAGTATGCATGGGATAATTTCTGTTTTCTTGTGTATACTTAAGCATGATCTATAGATTAATATGTGGTCTATTTTAGAAAATGTCCCATGTGCAGCTGAGAAAAATGTGTAGTCTAAAGTGTTTGGGTGGAACACTCTGTGTATGTCCACTAAGTTAAGTTGTTCCAGGTTCTGGTTCAGATTTGCTACTTCTTTGCTAACTTATTGTCTACTTGACCTATCTTTAAAAGCGTGTTATGGTCTCCTGTTATGATTGTGGTATTGGATATGAGATTTTTTCATGTCCATTAAGGTTTGACTTATATAATTCTGTGCTCCCATGTTTGGTCCATTTATATTTATGAGTGCTACCTCTTCGTCTTGAACTTTTCCCCTAACAAGTATGTTGTGATCTTCTTTATTTCATTTGGCCAAACCTGGTTTGAAGTTTAGATTGTCTGCAAACAGGATTACCACCCCTGCTTTTTTTTTTTTTTTTTTTTTTTTGAGGTGCTGGAGCATGTAGTATTGTTTTCCAACCTTGAACTTTAAGCCTGTGAGTTTCTTTATGAGTTAAGTGTGTTTCTTGTATACAGGATATTTTTGGTCTCTGTTTCATTATCCACTCTGCAAGTCTACTTCTTTTAATTGGAGAACTGAGTCCACTTACATTGATGGTTATAATTGAAATGTATTGACTGAAGATTGGCATGTGCTTTACCTACTACTGTTTACCTCTTTTTCTACTGTGTTTAATTGGTTGCCCTATCTAGTAGGTTCTTTCTGTTCTCATTTGTTGAGTTCTGGTCATTATGGTCTCTCTCTAAATTTTTTTTTAATATACTTTGTAGGGTTGGCTTTGACATCATGAAATTCTTTAGTTGTTCCTTATCATGGAAGTATTTCATTTCTCCATCATATTTGAAGGAGAGTTTTGCTGGGTATAGAAGTCTGGGCTAGTATTTGTTTTCATAGAGGACTTGAAGCACTCTGCTCCATGCTCTTCTTGACTTTATGTTTTGTGAAGAGAAATCTGCTGTTATTCTGATTGATTTTCCTTTAAATGTGATCTGTTTCTTTTCTCTAGCAGCTTTTAGTTTATTATTATTATTATTATTATTATTATTATTATTATTATTATTATTTTGCTGGACTTCTGGGATCTTGACTATTATATGTCTGGGTGTATTTTTAGCTGGGTTGATTTTATTTGGAGTTCTATGTGCTTCAGTTACCTGAATGGTCAATTTGTTTTCTCCCATTTGGGAAGTTTTCTGCTATTACTTCTGCCCATATTCTTTTTTATATTATTTGTGTCAACTCCTTCTTTCTCATTGACTCCTATTAATCTCAAGTTGTTCATTTTTGCATCATCTTGCAGATGTTGAATTATTTTTTCCTGCATCCTGGTTGCTTTTAAGAGATTCTTTCTTACCTTTTCACTAGCTGCCACTGTGTCTTCAAGATCTGAGATTCTCCTTATCGTTATCCTCTCTCTCTCTCTCTCTCTAGTTCAGAGATTATTTCTGCTCTGTTCTCCTCTTTTTACTTTTCTGTAGTTGTTCCCCTACTTTAGATGCTGTTAATTTAGACAAGTCTTTTTTAACTTCAGTGATTATTTCTGCCCTGGTTTCCTCTGTGTGTTTCTGCAGTTGTTTTTCCACTTCAGAATCTATTAGTTCATGCCTTTCTTTTTTTTTTACTTGACATGTTATCTTTGATCTTAGTTGCTCTATATGTTTCTGCACTTGTCTGTTTGCCTCAGAAGCTGTAGATTCAGAGATTTCATCTGCATGATTCCCACTTTTTTGTATGGTAGTGTCTCCTGTATCTGTTACAGGTGGGTTTGGGACTTGAGATTGGTGAAGGACTGTGTGCCCACAGGTTAGTGATTCAGTCTGGGCTGCTGGGTCACCTGAGCTTCTTTTAGCCCTGAGGAGGGAGGTTTCCCTCACCTGGAGGGCCTCGCTGATGCATAGGCTAAGCTTGAGTCAGGCCGGAGGTCTGACTCAGGAGGTGGACCTGAGAGTGGATAGGCTATGCTTGTATCTGACTGAAGGTCTGAGTCACATGTTGGGCCTAGCTTCTGTATTGGCTGCTCTCACAGTGGGCCAGAGGAGGTCTGACATGGCAGGGCGTGCTGGCAGGAGATGTTTCGTGGGCAGGCCGGAATGTTCGGGCCTGAATGTTTGGATTTTTTAATTTCTCCAATGCATTGATTTGTGCTCTTTATAATTTCTTCCCTCATTACTGAATTCTGTGGTTTGTCATTTTTCTAGATATTTAAGATTAAGCATTAAATCATTTATTTGCGTTTGCTCTATTTTGTTTATATGGGTGTTTACTGTTATAACTTTCCCTGTTAGGATTTCTTCACTGTGTCCTATAAGTTCTGATATGTTTTATTGTCACTCTCACTTAATTGTAGAAACTGTCTAATTTATTCTGTAGTATCATCTGTGATCTATTGGTTATTCTTGAGGATGCTATTTAATTTCTAAGTGTTTGTAAAGTCCTACTGATTTCTTTTGCCATTGATTTCTAATTTTATTGCATTATAACCTGATAGTATGCATGGGATAATTTTAATTTTTTTTTTTTTAAGAAGTGGGGATTGAACTCAGGACCTGGCATTTGCCAGGCAAGCACTTGTGCTCCTCAGCTATCTCCTCAGCTACTCAATTCCTTTCCATTTACTTAAACACATTTTGAGAGTTAATATATAGTCTACTTTGGGGAATGTTCCACGTGAAGCTGAGAAGAATGTGTATTCTGATACTGTGGGATAGAGCATTCTATAGACATTTTCTAAGTTCATTTGTTTAAAAATTTTATTCAGTTCTATTATTTTATTATTATTATTATTATTATTATTATTATTATTATTATTATTATTTTTGTCTAGTTGATCGATGTTTTCTGACATAGGTTATTGAAATCCCCGAATACAACAGTATTAGTACTTATTTGATTTATCTTGCCAGTTAATATTTATTTTATATAACTGGGTGCATAGGTGTTTTTTACATATATATTTATGTTTGTTATCCTTTCCTCTTGAGTTGTTCCCTTTACAAGGATTCAGTAACTTTCTTTATCTCTTTGAATCAGTCTTGGCTTTAAATTCACTTTGTCTATACTTAGAATACTTACCCCTGCCTTTTACTGAGTTCCTATCACATATTGTTTTCCATCCTTTGAATTTCAGTCTATGACTTAATTTTTTAATTAAACGTGTTTCTTGTGTGCAGCATATTGTTGGATCATGCTTGTTGATTGATTCTGCCAGTCTGTGTCTTTTAATTGTTGAATTGAGGCAATTGACATTGAGAGTTAAAATTGCTATGTATTTACTTGTCATTATTTTCCTGTTGTTGGAGTCCTTCTTTTTTCTTCCCTCTGCTTACCTGTTTACCTTGTCTGGTGAATTCCTTCTGTTGTGGTTTATAGGGTCTTATTTCCTCTTTCTAGAATATACTTTTACACATGTTGAAGTGCTGTTTTGGTGGTCATAAATTTCTTTATCTGTTCTTGCCATGGAAGTATCTTATTTCTCCATTGGTTTTGAGAGATAGTATTGCAGGATACATCGATTTGGGTTGATGGTTGTTTTCATTTAGAATTTGAAATACTTTACTATAAGTTCTCCTAACCTTAAAATTTGTGCTGAGAAATTAGCTGTGATTCTAAAGGGCTTTCCTTTAAGGTAATTTGTTTTTTTCCCTAACAGCATTTACTATTTAGTTCTTGTGTTGAATTTTTGTAATCTTGACTACGATATCCCTGGCTGCAGATTTACTGTTGTTCTTGTTAGTTTCAATTGGAGTTTCATATGCCTCACTTACTTGTACTAGGGAAGTTTTCTGTTATGATGTCTGTGAATGTTTTGTTTTTTTTTTTGTATATATATTGTTTGTCCTATGTCCTGATATTTCAGACTCCAATTAATCTTAAGTTATTCTTTTTTCATCATCTAGAAACTGTTTCATTGATTTCTTATGATGTCTTGCTATTTTTAAGAAATTTTCTTTTTTGTGGCAACCATTTATTTTATGTCTGAGGAAACAGTTCAATAATGACCTACACCATTCTTTACCTATGAAGAAATAATTCCAGCTGGAATCAAGCAAAATGGAATTCAGTAAGTCAACCAAACTACTTTATGTGGGGGAAGGTCTGATTTTGGATTCTATGAGAACCTTTGTAAAAATTCACAGTGTATGAAAAGTAGCTTTTTTTTTTTTTTTTTTTTTTTTTTTTTTTTTTTTTTTTTTTTTTTTTTTTTTTTTTTTTTTTTTAGTTTCTACACATTACATCCACATAGTACATCGTATTTCCCCTCCCTGCATCAAATGGGAAGGTAGTCATTGCTGGTCTCCAAAAAATCAAGAATTTTACATCTAAAAGTTAAGTCCATTTATCTAGTCTAAATGAATAAACTCTGAAGGGCTGCATGGAGTGAACTACAACATCACAGAAACACTAGAGCTAGGTTCCAGATCTACCACTAATATTTACTGTCATCTATCAGGCATTATTGTAAGCCTTTACAAAATTTAACAAAAATTCTACAGGCTAATATTTATCTAAAAAAAAAAAACAAAAAACAAAAAAATCAAGAATGATTCAAGCAGTGTGTCCTAGAGTGACTGGCAGTCAGGATTAAATGCTTTGTCCCACTCTCTGTGTGTGTGTGTGTGTGTGTGTGTGTGTGTGTGTGTGTGTGTAGGGCCTCACTATGCAGCTCTGACTCATAGTGATCCTCCTGTTTCCTGCCTCCCAAGTGCTATATATTATAGACATGCGCCATCATGCCCGGGCTATGTCCCACTAGTTTTAATCATTTTGCTATGCTGCCTCTCAGGTCAGATACATACCAGTGCCTGCTAACTAACAGGAGCTGTGAGATTCTGTTTACCCCAGCCCCTTTCCAATCTTAAAAGGTAAATCTTCCTACCCTTTTCCTGAACTCCACCCCTGCTGCATTGGTTCCTGCCTTTAAAATATGCCTTTCTCTCACTAGGAAACACCAGGGACTTGATGGTAGCACTATTCTTCTAACTTTGAATCAGTGCACCCTGGTCAACAAACCTATTTCTTTCAACTGAGCAGCTTCCTGAACTTGCCATGGCTCATACAATTCTGAAAAGCCTATGTTGGGGCTGAATATAGCTCAACAGTGAAGCATTTACCTAGTATTGCCTGAGACCCTGGATTCAATCATCAGCACTAGAAAACAAACTCAGGTGGGAGTTTTGAAAGTTGTTCCATCTTATTGACCCTTGAGTTTGCCTTTGGTGATGTATGGAGTTGCGTCTTCCTTAACTGTTTCCTCATTTTCCTCATTTACTTTCCTTTTTAAATGTAATTCCTGGGATAATGACTTTAACAGCTGTTTAGAACAATTATGTCACTTTTGGCTGTAGTCGTACCAGTAACAATAACATAAAACACAGAATAGAAAATGACAAACAAAAGTAACCAATAACTTGCCACCTTCAACCATATGAACTTGATTTATGGTTATATAACAGTCTAAACCAAGCCAGAAAATTGTATGTGGTATTCAAGTCTGTAGTATGTAAAATTTTCCCTTGAGGGTTAAAATTTAAAATAGGATAGGGTGAAAATAGAGAACTAGAGTAAGAGGAAGAAATGAGAAGGCAGGAAGACAAAAGGGGATCGTGCTAACTTGGAGAAACTGGGTGCAGGGTGAGGAGGAAGAGATAAAAAGAGGAACTGAATAGGACCACTGCCACAAAGAGGCTCGATGCCATATTTGTATTTATAAACACGAGTTCAAATAACGAAGGAGAAAGAAAAGAGAAAAAAATACAAAAATCAAATATACCAAATACATTTTTTTTTAAATGGAGAAAGAGGAAAATGAAAACAAACACAACCACCTGCTACAAAGCCACCTCTTGCTTTGTCTCTGCTGTCAGTGGTAAACATTCTACGGTGACAGCACAGCGATCCTCGGTGATTTATCCTCAAAAGCCAGGGTCCCCACACCTCCTGGACGCTGGCTGTCATCAGCACACTTTCAGCCACTAGATGGAGCCAGCAGCTGTTCTGAGCTCTGTGCCACATTCATCTCTTCAAAATGGTTCCCCGACCAAGCGCTTTCCTGCACGCCGAACCCACAGCTCGCCACCTTCAACCTTATGAACTAGATTTATGGTTATATAACAGAATCTAAAACAAGCAAGAGAATTGTATGTGACAATTTTGACAGCTAGCTCAGGTCTCACAGCCGCTGCTGTAGTCCTTCACATCAGCCGGTGTCATCTACCGCTCCATCTCTCCAAGGAGGTCTCTGGGGCTGCCAGCTGTCTGCAAGTTTGGACTGCTCCTTTTTCGTAGTATTTCTTGTCTGGGGAATAAGATGCCACTAGGTGCCTCCTTCTTCTCTGTTATAATTTATTTCCTCACCCTCTCCCATGGGCTTCAATTCACACCTCAGTCTTGGTCTTCAGGGATTTGCCCCCTCTTTTTCTTCCCTCAATTGCTATATTCTAGAGTTTGGATAGCAGCACTTGGAGAGGTTCTCTTCTCTTTTGTTTAGCATTCTGCCATCTTTTTTAGCCCTATAAGCTGGGGATCCCAAGATCAAGGCCACAGTAGGCAGGATGTTTGCTGAGGACCAGTCTCCACTTTCAATATGGTGGCTAGTCCTGCATTTTACAGATGAGATCAGCAAGGTGTCCTCACATATTGTAAGTACAACAAAGATAATGACTTTATGCAGTCTCCAAGTAAATGGCAGGCACAATTCTCATTGCTCAGAATTTAATGGAAAACAAGAAAGAAAAGAATTTGGAAAAGGGGGGGGTGGCGGGGGCTGCCAGATAGTTCAACAGACTAAAGTGCCTGCTTAGGCAGAGCACAATGACTGGGCTTTGATCTCTGCCATGCCCTATAGGTCCCGACCCTGGGTCAAGCTGAGATATTGAATGAGACTGGGCGTGGTGGGGCACACCTCTAATCCCAGTGTTTAGGAGGCTGAAAAATAGGAGGATAACTACAAGTCTGATCTACGTAGTGAGACACTGCAGAACCTACACTAAAGACATAAAAAAAAGGTCCTTTTCCTGCTTGCAACTGTTATGAGACCAGTTTCTTCCTTAACAGTTGCTAAGAAGTTGCTGGGGTCTTCCACGAATGTTGGCAGACAATTTCTTCCCAAAATTGTGCTCTGGAAGACAACACTTTTTGACCCCTGATTCTAAGTCTTTTACTTTCTTGAAAGGAGAAAGGCTAAAATGTTCCTTGAAATGAGATGCTCTATAAACATGACTAAAGCGTAGCAGACTTTAGCTAGACATTCTGTGACAAATATTTTTATGGAATTAATGAGAAAGTAGAAGAGTAAACACAATTCCAAGTAGTCACAACAAAGAAGATATTCCAAAAGAGACAAGGAAGGAAAAAAAAAAAAAATGAAAGACATGAAAAATCTTTAACTCTAACTGGGATGTCTGCATCTGGAAAACAGAATGGTTAAGAAATACCCCCACCTGTTCCGCCATCCTATCTGGCCCTCGCATCTGCCGAGTAAGGACTCTCAGCCCACTTGCATCTCCTAGCTCTTCCCACCTGAGTTCCACTCCCAAAACGATCCACCATCCCATCTGGCCAGTGCACCTGCAGGGAAAGGACCCTTGGCCTGCCTCCATCTTGTGGCTCCTCCCATTGGAGCTCCAGTCCCTAGACCATTTGCCATCCATCTGGCCCACTTGCCTGCCGCACTCAACTCCACAGCTATGACCCCATCCACAGTTCCAACCCAAGGGGCCTTGCAGCAGCCAGTGGCCCAAGCTCCAACACACAGCCAGGCACATCTGAAGGGGAACAAGCTTGGTGGTTCCAGACCAAACTCCCATACACACTAACAGTATAGCTTCACCAAAGTGCAAAGATCACTGCGATAAAAAATGATAATGACAAGGAGTAAGATGCAATCCCAGGGCCTGCGCCCAGCCAAATCAAATACAGGAGATGATACCATGGAAGAAAATGGGAATCATGCAGCTGAAACCTCTGAATCTGAGGTAGACAGACAAATACAGATGTATAGAGCACTCAGATCAGAGATAACATCTGAAATAAAAAAAGAAATGCATGAATTAATAGAAACTGAAGTGGAAAAAAATTGCTGAAATGTATAGAGGAAACCAGAACAGAAATAACCCGTGAAGTAAAAAAGGACATGTCTAAATTATAGCATCTAAAATAGGGGAACAAATTCAGAAAGGTAAAGAGGAGAACAGAGTAGAAATAATCTCTGAACTAGAGAGAGAAAGGATAAATACAATGAAAGACTTAAATAATATTAAAGAAAACATTGACAAAAAATTAGAGAACAGAAAAATGATGGATTCCTTGACTGAGCAATATAGCTAAGAAATAGATCACATGAAATGGTTTCAAAGAGATATACAAGAAAATAAAATCTCAATCACAAGTTGGCAAAACCATATGAATGAAAGTGAACATAGAATTTTAGATCCTGAAGACAAAGTTGCAGCCGGTGAAAAAGTAAGAAAGGATCTCTTAAAAACAACTAGGATACAGGAAAGATAATTCAACATCTGCAAGATGATGCAAAAATTAACAACTTGAGATTAATAGAAGGAGAAAGAAGGAGTTGACACAAATGATATAAAAAAGTATATGGGCAGAAGTAATAGCATAAAAGTTCCCAAATATGAGAAAACAATTGAACATTCAGGGAACTGAAGCATACAGAACTCTATATAACATCAGCCCAACTAAAAACACACTCAGACATATAATAGTCAAGGTCCCAGAAATCCAGCAAGAGAATAATATACTAAAAGCTGCTAGGGAAAAGAACGAAATAATATTTAAAGGAAAACCCATAAAAATAACGGCAGATTTCTCTTCATAAACCATGAAATCAAGGAGAGCATGGAGCAGAGTGCATCAAGTCCTCTACGAAAACAAATTTCATCCCAGACTGCTATACCCAGTAAAAGTTTATTCAGGTACAAGAGAGAATTGAAATACACCCATGACAAGGAACAACTAAAGAATTTCATGAAGTCAAAGACAACACTACACAGTATACTAACAAATATTTTAAAGAGGGACCAAAATGACCCAAATTCAACAAATGAAAACAGAAAGATCCCACCAAATAGGGTAACCAACTAAACATAGGAGGAAAAAGTGGTAAACAGTAGTAAGTAAAACGCATGCCAATAATAAGTTAATACATTTCACTTACAACCATCAATGTAAATGGACTCAGTTCTCCAATTAGAAGAAGTAGACTGGCAGAGTGGATAAGGAAACAAAGCCCTACAATGTGCTGTATACAAGAAACACACTTAACTCTTAAAGAAACTCATAGGCTAAAAGTGAAAGGATGGAAAACAATACTACATGCTCCAACACCTCAAAAAAAAAAAAAAAAAAAAAAAAAAAAAAAAAAAAAAAAAAAAAAAAAAAAAAAAAAAAAAAAAAAAAAAAAAAAAAAAAAAAAAAAAAAAAAAAAAAAAGCAGGGGTATCAATCCTGTTTGCAGACAGTCTAAACTTCAAACCAAGATTGATCAAAGGAATTAAAGACGGCTGCTATATACTGGTTAGGGGGAAAATTCAACATGAAGAGGTAACACGCATAAATATGTATGCACCCAACACAGGAACAGCAAGTTATGTAAGACAAACCTTAATAGACATGAGAAATCTAATATCTAATACCATAATCCTAACAGGATATCATAACACCCTTTTATCCAAAAAGATAGGTCAAGCAGACAAAAATTAGCATAGAAATAGCAGCACTGAAACAGAATTTGGAACAACTGGACTTAGTGGACAAACAGAGTGTTCCGCCCAACCACTTCTAAATATACATTTTTTCAGCTATACAAGGGATATTTTCTAAAATAGACCATATATTACTCCACAGGTCATGCTTAAGTATATGCAAGAAAAGAGAAATTATCCCATGCATATTATCTAACCACAGTGCAATGAAATTGAAAATAAATGACAAAAGAAACACAGGAACTTCAAGATTACATGGAAATTAAACAACACTCTTCTCACCAAGAGTGGGTTACAGATGAAATTAAACAAGAAATTAAACAATAACTATAATTTAATGAAAATTCAAACACAACTTACCAGAATTTATGGGATGAAAGAAGTTCTTAGAGGAAAAATTGTAGCTCTGAATTCACATATTAAGAAAACAGAACGGGAACAAATAAATACTCTTATGCAGCACATAAGCCAACTAGAAAGAGAAAAGCAAACGAAATCCAAAGCCCAAAGACAGGAGGAAATTAAAAAGATTAGAGCAGAAATTAATTCAATTGAGACAAAGAAAACAATACAAAGAATTAATTAATCAAAAAGCTGGTTCTTTGAAAGATTAAATAAAATTGATAAGCCCCTAGCTAACCTCATCAAAAAGAGGAAAGAAAGGACTCAAATTCAAGCAATAAGGAATGAAAAGTAAAATTACTACACACCCAACAGAGATTCAGAGGATCATAGATAGCTACTTTGAGAATCTTTACTCTCACAGAATTGAAGACACAGATGAAATGGACAGATTCCTAGAAAAGTACAAATTACCAAAATTGAATCAAGAAGATATGAGAACTCTCAGTAACCCAATTATAGCCAATGAAATATGAAATGTAATAAAAAACCTATCAACAAAGAAAAGTCCAGGACCTGATGGATTCACCACTGAATTCTATAAGAAATTTATAGAAGACATAATCCCAATACTCCTCAAATTCTTCAATGAAATCTAAAAGGAAGCAATCCTTCCAAAATCATTCCTAGAAGTAAGAATTACACTGATACCAAAACCAAAGAGAGATGCAACTAAAAAACAGAACTACAGGCCAATTTCTGTCATGAACATAGATGCAAAAATTCTCAATAAAATCTTTGCCAATAGAATACAAGAAGTTATCAATTAGATTATATACTATGACGAGGTAGGATTCATCGCAGGGATGCAAGAATGGTTCAATATATATGCAAATCTATAAATGTGACACACTATATCAATAGAGCCAAAGCCAAAAATCACATGATTGTCTCAATTGATGCATAAAAAGCCTTTGACAAAGTCCAACACTCATTCATGTTCAAAGTCCTACAGAAAATTGGAATAGAGGGCCTCTACCTCAACCTGATAATAGTCATTTAGGACAATCCAACAGCTAACATAATTCTAAATGAGGAAAAAGTGAAGTGTTTCCTCTCCAATCTGTTACAAGAGAAGGATATCCGCTATCACCAGTCGCATACAATATAGTGCTGGAATCATTAGGTACAGCCATTAAACAAGAAAGAGAAATAAAAGGAACAAGAATAGGTAAAGAAGAAGTAAAACTGTCACTATTCGCTGATGACATGATAATCTATTTGGAAGACCCAAAGAACTCCACCAAGAAGCTACTAGAATTAATACATAAATTCAGTAGGATAGCAGGCTACAAAGTCAACACACAAAAGTCAATGTAATTCTTCAGATAACAAACACACTGAGAGAAATTAGGGGAAAAGTACCTTTTATGATAGCACTGAAGAAAATGAAATACTTAGGAATTAACCTAACTAAGGAAGTAATAGACCTTTTCAATGCAATCTACTGTATTCTGAAGAAAGAGATCCTAGAAGATTTAAGAAAATGGAAAGATATTCTCTGCTCCTTGATAGGAAGAACCAACATTATGAAGACGGTCATACTCCCTAAATTGTTACACAGATTTAATGCAATTCCTATCCAAATATCATCAACATACTTCACAGTCCTGGAGAAATCACACATAAAATTTATTTAGAACCAAAAAAGACCCAGAATTGCAAAGACAATTCTGGGCAACAAAGGTAAGGCAGTAGGAACTACAAGTCCTGACCTAAAGTTATACTACAGAGTGACAGTAATAAAATCAGCATAGTGTTTGAAAAAAAAAAAAAAAAAAAAAAAAAAAAAAAAAAAAAAAAAAAAAAAAAAAAAAAAAAAAAAAAAAAAAAAAAAAAAAAAAAAAAAGACCTGAGGATCAATGGAATAGATTAGAAGATTCAGAAGCAAATCCAAACACACTCAGTCACCTTATCTTTGAGAAAGGGACCCAACACACTTCCTGAAGAAAGATAGCCTCTTTAACAAATGGCACTGGCAAAACACACTCTCTACATGCCGAAAACTAAAACTTGACCCAAGTCTATCACCATGCACTAAACTAAAGTCGAAATGGATTAAAGATACAAATATTCAAAGAGAAACACTAAATTTTCTGGAAGAGAACATAGAAGAAAATCTTGAAGACATTGGGGTAGGGAAAAAAATCATGGACAAAAATCAAAATGCACGTTTAACACTTGAAAGTATCAACAAATGGGACCTCCTCTGATTAAGAAGATTTTGCACGTCACAAGAAATTACCAACAGAGTGAAAAGACAACCCACAAATTTCAAAAAGGTCTTAACTAATAAGTATTCAGACAAAGGTCTTCTATCTAGAATTTACAAAGAACTAAAAACCATTAGGGTCCCAAAATTCAACGACCCAGTCCAGAAATGGGCATCTGAGATGAACACACACTTCTCAGAGAAAGAAATGCAGCAAGCCTATAAATACATGAAGAAATGCTCCACATCATTAGCTATCTGTGAAACGCAATTAAAACAACACTTAGATACTATCTCACCCCAGAAACAATGGCTACCATAAAGAAATCAACCAGCAACAAATGCTGGAGAGGCTGTGGAGAGAATGGAACCCTTCTCCACTGCTGGTGGGAATACATATTGGTGCAACCATTATGGAAAGTGGTGTGGAGGTTCCTTAAATAACTAGAACTGGAAATCCCATTCAATCCAGCTATCCTCCTACTGAGAATTTTCCCAGAATAACTGAAAATATCATACCATAGTGATATCTCTGCATCTATGTTTACAGCAGCCCAATATGTCATAGCCAAAACTTAGAAACAACCAAAATGTCCATTATTTGAATAATGGTTGAAAAAGATGTGGTATTTTTATACAATGGAATGTTACTTAGCTATAAAGAATGATAATCTGGTAGAGTTCATATATAAATGGATATATATTGAACATATACTAAGAAGTGAAATAAGCCAGACCTGCATTTGTAAATATTGTATAGTCTCCCTAGTATAAGAAATCTAATGAAGAAATAAAAATGGAAAGGCATAACACAGCTGAGTGAAAATCAAAGACTTATGAAGCAACACTGAAACTATGCTTGGAATGTGTGTCATTCTGGACTTTTCGATGTGTAATGCTTCAGTTACTGCTATACTCTCTCAAGTAAATGGTTCGTTAACAAAAATAACAAAAATGGTTATTAATTGAGAATAAGAGAGTAGGCAAAAATGCCATATGCTTGACAGGGTTCAATTTTGTACTTCCTTAGATTTCTAAATGTCTGTGTAAAAATGTGTAACTGCTTTTGTCACATTCTGTTGAGATTTATTAGAATATCAGTGATTGAAGGAAAATACCAATGTCAAGCTAAGTCTAAGATGTTTGATATTTAGAAAGGCAGTGAGGTTGAGCTCAATTACTTATGTTATAGAGTAATAATATCACAAAGCATCCCTGCTGAAGGGTTGAGAATGTAAATTAACAGACCAAAAATTGGAGAAAAAGAAGGGCAACGAGGATACCCATCATTTTGGCCCTAGCCCTTCAAGGTCAGTGAGGACTCAGGGCATAAGAGAACCTGTGCTGTCACATCCTATAACTCAGTGGTTTCCCAAATTTTCTGTTCAAGGTGATTATGGGGCCGCAGAGGAAAAAGATAAATGAAGTATAGTGTGTCTAGGGAGAGTCACCTGGGGAGAAAACGTTCTCTCAGGCTTTGATCAAGCAATGGCCATGACTCCATCCCGATGGCTGATACTGACAACAGTTTTACAAACCACTGTATATGGCTCCAAATTTAATCCTGAGGAGATTTGACCTTGGAAAACACAAATGATTAAACTTTTGTTATACATGTCTTGCTTTAACTTTCCCTCGATCATCGAGCCAAAAAGCTTAACTACGAGGCATAAAACGTAGAGCTAGATTAGAATGATGAGCTCTAAGAGGCTTAAATCAACAACCTTCAACATTGCCATTTTTACCAGTAACCCACTGCAATTATGGAACATTGGATTATGTATTCAACTACTTCTTCTTAGTTCAAAGAGAAGAAAATTTTTTCTTCTTTTCTTTTTGTTTTCCTTTTTTTCTTACTTTCTTTACCAATGTCAATTAGAAATTTATCATGTATACACCCTGTGCTCTGTATAACTATTATGAGGACAACAATATGTCATGTGTCAATTATTGCGAATGTACTACTAATGTGTTTTGAAACTCTCATATTGTTATCTCTTATCAAATGTAATAAAAAATAAATAAAATGAAATAACTAACCCCACCCTTTTGTATCTGAAGAATGACTGATGAGGGAGGACTAACCTGTCCACCTGCAGGTATCAGTTATGGGGCTTAGGGATAGGTTCCCAGGCTTCTGTATATGATGGGCAAAGAATTAGATGATGATATAGCACAGCAGTGAAGTGACGGCAACACAGTTTACACTATAAAGTTGGAGTGAGTGGACTGGACTGGAGCTGACAAATGGAAAATGCCAGGAACAGGGTGACTATAAGGGTTTATCGGTCCTGCTTACTTTAAGGTACCACCCATTGGGGTCTTACAACATGCTTGGCTGCTGAGTCATGTTGCCTGTGTCCTATAATTCCCATAATTCATTCTGTTACTGTTGTTATGTACAAGATGCTGTCTCTATATACAAACTGTTCATGAGTTTCAAGGGAAAAATGTGATTGAAAAACACACAGGGAGGTCTAGTAGGCATGAGTCTTGTGTTGAAATTCTCCAGGGCAAGCTTGGGTCTTTGTTTTTCTTAACTCAACTACCATATGTAGTAAGCCTGGGACAGGGTCAAGAGTTGGCCCTAGAGTACTGCAGAAGTTTGTGTGAGTCCCAAAGCTATTCGAGGGGCACATCCTTTGGCCTTCAACCATGCTGCCTACATTTCCCCCTCCCCTATTTTGAGACAGAACCTATCTCTGCTCTTTAGGATTGCTATAAGTCTAATAGGTGTCTACCTTATTTATCTGTCTCTGTAAGATCTCAACCCCCTGCTTGTTTCTTTAAGACATTCACTATTAGTGTTTTTCTTATTGTAATACTTTAAACAAAATAATTGCTTTTAAAAGCATCTTATTCTTGATAGTGAGACTGTAAAATGCACCCAACTTCAATTGCTTGCAGGTACTTGCTTTCATCAGTGATTTTAAAAGTCTCTCAGCTAAACAGCCCCTATTATACATAATCCCTTTATACATAGCACCTCTATTGTGTGATCACTGTGTCAACAATTGCTTAAATTATCTTCCAGGAATTTACAGATTCTCTAGTCTTGCTTAACTTGCAGTGTTTTATGAGTGACCTTTTGACATCACAAGGCCCAAATTCCACTGATAGATTATGACACTTGCTCAACCAGTGTTCTATGAAGAACTTCAAAGTTTGGTCACATACATGCTGATATCTGATTACTTCATTTCTCCTGATTTTTTACCATCTTTTCTCATGTCTCACATCATCCGCATTCTTTTTTTTTTTTTTTTCTTTTTGAGACAGGGTCTCGCTATGCAGTTGAGGCTGGTCCTGAGCTCACTTTTGTAGCCCAGGCTGGTCTCGAACTCGCACCAATCCTCCTGCCTCAGCCTCCCGAGTGCTGGGATTACAGGCGTGAGCCACCACGCCCGGCCTCATTCTTAACATAGAAAATATCCTTAAACTGTGCCTGTAGGAAGGTGGAGTTAAGGCTTGTTCTCACACTCCATAGGCCTGGTGCCTCCTGAGGAAACTCTTTTGCAAAAATTATCACTTTATCATTCATCATACTGTACAGTGGGCAAAATGAATCTAGCCCAGGGACAACATCTGGATGGCATCATTTGAGTAGATAAGACTTGCATTCAATTATTTATTCTATTCAGAAAACAAGGCCTCTGGGGACCCCTCAAGGTCCTTTCATGGTCCAGAGGTGCAGTAATGAATGGAAATTCTAGTCTTATAATAATCCCTATCTATCTGTAGTATGGTGAAATTTTTATTTTTACTCATGATTTCTAGTTCTGGCTTCTTTTAGTCTAATGTAGTCTAATCATTTGTAAATAAATTAATGGCTTATTGAGACTTTCTTTTAAGTAAAAAATGACAGAGAATTTGTTTTGTTACTTTTTTCTACTTCTCTATGTGGTATATTTTGAGCATGAACCACTTAAGAATCTTACTGAATGGAAAAAGAACAGTTTTCTGATATGGATCAGTGAGTTTTGTAATTGTATGTTTACTCTTGACTGATGGCTTACATTTTGGAATTAAACCTAAACTTCTTATGTCGCCGCTTTTCTGTCTGTTCATCAGTGATTCAGAAAGGGCTTACTTCTCATTGTATCAGTAGACAACATTTCTCTAACTTGGAATATCACTAGAAAAGTAGATTACAAATCTTTTGAAAAAGCTCTATTTCAATTGTCTTAGAAATAAGGAATCATTTATATAAGATGAATATTTCTAAAGGTTCATGAATTTAAGGAAATTGAGCTTTAAGAATTTTTCATGTGTATGTATGTGACTGGGGAGGGGGCTGTTATACTCAGAAATAAGAATTCAGATACATATAATCTAGTTAAAATTTTGGCAAACAAATCTAGTCTAATAATTTTGATTTCATAAAAATAGTTGTTTTATCCGAGTTATTAATTTAAATAAAATGCAAAATCACATTTTTATTCTACTTTCCAGAATTTACTGATCAAATAAGCTAGTATTACTATATGCAATGAAATAAAAAATCTGTATAAACAGTAATAATTTTTTTGTAGTAGGTTAGCTTGAAAACAACTTCAATACCTTTAGTAGTAACTTCTGAGTTGAGTGAATTAGTAGATATTTATTTGATATCCACATTATTTCTAAGCTGAAAATGCTGATAACTATACTTTTAAGTTTATATATTTTATATCTTTTAATGTTTGCCTTTAAGTTTTATATACTATAGGTCTGTCACTCTGTGAAGTTATACTCTAAAGGATATGGATGGCTATAAATTGTGAGCTGTATATTCTGGAGCCAGCCTGGTCTGCTATAAAATTCTGGTATATGACAGATAACTCAAGAGATATCTATTTTCTAATTTCCTTTGTGAAATCAAAGTTTCTTTTCAAAAATTATAATCAATATTCATGAATGAGATTATTTTAGGAGTAATAGTGGTAAGTAGGTAGATGTGTACACAGGTTTGCAGAATTTATTTCTGTTACAGGAAAAAAATGAATAGTTTTATTCTCAAGTCAAGTGTTCCAGTATTAAAGTATAGGACAGAGCCTGAAAGAATATTGTCAAAGGCTTGTAGGAAAAGAATTTTATTTACTATTGTCAACAATGATTGAGGTTTGATAGAATTAATTATAATTTCTTTTGCAAAAGTGCTTTAAGATCAAACACTTTGCTGAAGCAACAGATATAGGAAATGATTTTCTCTCAAGCTATGTATAACTCAGTTATCAGTAAAACCTGCTTTTCTTTTGAATTAATGGTTTGTTTTTAATAAGATGTTTTGCATATTCTTCTTTACTTTGTTAGTAATTTATGTAGAAAACAAGAATTCTAAGTGCTATGATAACCTTCTGAATTTTGTGTGGACTATCATGGCCTTGATTATTTGAGAGAACAAAAACTTCTTAATTCTGAAACAGCTAAGATTCTTTAGAAATGTATATGTGCTTTAAAATATTTCGCTGTTACTTTAGCTAAACAAGAAGACAAGTTTTGTTTTTCTGAAATGCATTATTTGTTTTTCTCTTGATCAATCTCCTGACAACTTTGATATTTTTCCTTTCCAGAATTAATTCTGGTGTTATTTTGCCCCTCTAAAACTGTCCATTGTGCACAAAGGACCCTGAAAATCCACAAAGTGTTATTTTACTTTGTAAAAAGAGAAGGACCAAAAAGAATTAAGTTTATGTGACAGGTTACTATGTATGAGTTGCATGAACATTCTTGTGGATGTCAATCAAAAGTGGTGTGCACCCTATTTTAGGATAAATCCATAAAGACAAATGCCATCAGCAGAACTATTTCAGAAATTGTATGTTGCTTGGGGAATTTCTAGAGATTCATCAATGGCCTTGATAGCCACATAAGTTTCTTTATTTAGTCATGAGGCCAGCTGCTTTGCCTGGTTTTAGACAGCAACAGATTGTCTTAAGTTATATTTTCAGTTTATCTTGAAAATATTAAGCTGGTCATAACTTTTATTCTTTAACTTAAAACTATCAGCTTCTATGCCTGTGGTTTTCAAATGGATATTCTTATACTAAGTTTTTATCAGAACTTTCCTTTTGGGAATAATCAGTAATGAGTTAATAACAAGGATTTTACCTGGAGAAGCTGCTGTGCCCGTGAGACTGCTAAGCCAGGAAGAAGCAGAACAGAAATTAAATAGGACTAAAATAGACCCTGACAAAGGATGACCATCTTACTTGGAGTGCAATTTGTGGTTTAAGTGGTCTATTTTCTGGATATAGGAAATGACTTGCTCTTAAGTTATCTGTAACTCAAAAAAAATTCAGGAACATATTCTTTTTCAATAGAAATTAACTATTTGCAAATAACATGTTTCTTCCCGTTTAACCATTACTGAACTTACAAACTCTTGTGTTATATTCTTTATTTCATGACAAGGTAGTGACTTGCAAAAATTCAGTAAGACAGCCTTCCTCATTAGCAGGGAATACTGGAGATGCTATGTAAGCTTATTTAGCCAGCTACACTGAGATAAATGAAGAAACTGAAATTTGCCTTGTGGAGCCAGCCAATGCTTAAAAAACACTTTTAGGAGGGCTAGGGACATAGTTGAGTGGCATAAGCACCTGCCTGGCAAGTGCAATACCAAAAATTCTGCAGTACTGAGTTCAATCCCCAGTACCACAAACAAAACAAAACAAAACAAACAAACAAAAAAATCCCAAAATACACTTAGGAGCATTGGCCTAACTGTTGCTATACAGGGTACCCAGATTTACAGGGGAGTAATGGAGGCCACTTTCCCATAGGTCCAGGAAACAAGGCATTTTGAGATCCTCCAAGAGAAAGGAGTCACACTCACACATAAGACGCTACAGAGAAGTCTCCCACTGACCTCTTGCTGGAGCTTCCTATCCCAAAATACCCTGACCCATATTCTTTATGGAAAGGTTCAACAAAGCAAACAAGAAGTCCTGAAAGGTAAATTATCTTTCTTGCTGAATGTATGTGAATAATTGGGTGAAGTCTCATATTTACAGCCTTAGTTTTCACCAAAAAGAATTTGTCTTTGAGCTTAGCTTTGATTACGAGAGGTAATGATATATTATGATGAATATATTCATTATGTTACACAAATATATATATATATATATATATATAAACACTATTAAAGAAAAATATAAATGTAAAGATCAGAAACAGTAATGTCAGAAAGTCATGTGACTTCCTTTCTAAGTTCAAGACAAGCAAGACGGTTGACTATATTTATGTGCCTCTGTAGAAAAATAAGTTTGAGCACATCCTTCTAGTTTCCTTAGTATCTAACTAGAGCCTTCCCAACTGACATTTCCAAGTTTCCTCTCTTTATTTGGGTTGGTGTCATTAAAAGGTAACTTCTTTTTTGTCTTTTTGAGATAGGATTTTTCTATGCAGTTCAGGCTTGCCCTGAACTCCTTTTGTAGCCCAAGCTGGTCTGGAACTCACAGTGAGCCTCTCATCTCAGCCTCCCAACTGCTGCAATTACAAGCGTGCTCCACCATGCCTGGCCAAAAGCTAATATCTTATTGCCCAGATTCTGCCTGGGACGCTAGTTTGCTTTTAAAGTGGTTCTTTTCTTCAGTGGTTCTTTCTTTTACCCAGTTTTTTTTTTTTTTTTAATATATTTGGTACCAGGTCTCATATTCAGGCACTTAGCCCATTGAACTATCTCATTGACCCTTATTTTCTCCAGGTTTTAAAGAATCCACTCAAGCTGAAATACAGCTGTGTTATACGAACTTTGACTCACCATGCAGGAGGTCACAAATAGGGCATATTTATCCTCAGACAAACCATCATCTGGGCTACAAAAGATGTCAAAGGGAGCACTCAGTCATTCACACTCTTGTATGAGTGGGATCCTGGACCAGAGAACATTGACATTTTAGTTTCAAGAACCTCATTGCATGGTGCTGCATAGCTGAAAAATTTTCGCATGTGGACATCTTGGAATTCAGCAGACTGTCACCTTTAGTCCATTTTTTATGTCCAGTCACTTTACTACAATCTTTGATATTACGTTTTCTTTCCTTTAATTTCAAGTATCTATATGAGCTTTAACTAACTGGGCTTTGCCACCATTTGTCAAAAGAGACAAACAATACAGAGAAGGAAGAATATATAAAGAGGAACAGAGAGGAGATGGTCATGTACAAGTCAAGGAGAAAGGTTTGCAAAAATCCTTTCTTTAAAGGCTTCAAAAGAAAGCAATCCTGCTCACAGTGTAATTTTGGACTTTTAGACTGCAGAACTATGGGAGAATGCATTCCTGTTGTTCCAACCACCCTATTTGTTATTTTGTTATAGGGACCTAAATAATAGCATACTAGCGACCTTGAGCAAGGCCCTAGAATCTTACAGGCTGACTTTTTAAATGAAAAATCATACCCATCCATGTACTGGTTTTGAAAATTTAATATGAATATCTAAAAAAGTAATAACTCAGGATATAAGTGCTCTATAAAATGATGAGTACTACAGTAGTTATTATTTAACTTCTGATTTAGAAGACACATGCTAAAATATAGTTCATATATACAATATTGATAATCACTGATCTCTGTCTGGACTCCTACTATTATCCCTACAACTACTTGCTAAGGACATTCGTGCTGAGCACCATGCTCACTGTTTTAGATGTGCCCTTATTTTTCCAACAATTCCTGCAGTCCAGACATTATTATCTTCCCTTTATTCATAGGGGAAACTTAAGGTTACATTAGTTGTCTGGACAAATGAAGATTTTTAGTAAGTGGCAATATTCAAATAAAAATTAAAATGAGGCATTTGATTCTAAAGGATGAGCAAGTTACCATTATCAACAAGTTTTCTGAGTTACTGCTCTATACAAGAAGGAATTTTATTTTAGAAATCCATTAAAAATCTGTAGCAATGAACTTCTAATGAGATACCATGTTCTATGATGGCATTGGACTCGCTAATTCATCTTGAGGCTTCTACATAGGGCACATCTTGCACCTCACTGGTTTCTTCACTCTCACTTGCCAATTGTGCAATACATTTGCCGAAGAAGTTTTCTGAGAATGTATTGCGGCACAGTAGAGACTTCATTAGTGAACTTAATGGCATGCTCTTCAGCTTACACAGAACCAACAAGAACATTTTTATCAGCCAAGAAATTAAAGGGGGAAAATAATACAAATGAAGGTGTTGTGGACACACAAGATTTTTAAAGTAATTTACTTGTTGCATTGTATATGGAAGTTTCTTGGGAGAGTTTTAAATTGCTGCTATCAATTATCCTATGGCAATGCTTTTCAAACCATGGTCTCCTGACCAGTAGCACAAATAACCTCGATGAGCTCACATGGGGCACTGGGATGCAACTCAGAGGCAGAGAACTTGCCTGGCTTAACTGAGACCCAGGGCTCTACTCCAGCTCAGAAGGGGTGGAGTACACATCACTTAGCAAGTTACTAAAGGGGATGCTGTGCCCCCAGAATTACTTAATCAGAAACTCTGGCTAGAGTGCGAAATTCTCTTTTTATTGGCCATCTGCTGGATCTGATAGATAACAGTACTAATGTTGGAAAACTACAGCTTTATAAAGTCATTTCAGAACATGAGACCCAGAAAATAAATATCCCAGAACATTCTATTTCATTCTTCTTTTCAACACTACTACTATAGAGAAGCATAAGACACATATCCTCCTAGAATCTAGGAGCTCTTTCTCCCTTCTCTTCTAAGATCTTTTTCTTGGCTAAGCTAGGCTTTGTAAAAGAAGCAAATAGTTGTCAGCTAAATCTTAATTTTTTCAGATAATAGGTAATTCACAAGTTAAAATAGTTGTAGGGATCAAAAAAGACTAAATCTTAATATAAAGCCAGGCAATTGACATTTATACAGTTCACCAAACATTCAGATTTCACCAATTTTACAAACATTACTTTGTGCTTTCTCTATTAAGTTTTACACATTTTTATCTCATGTGTAAATTCCCATCACTACCTCCAGTCAATGAACAAAAGTTTCATCATAAATATCCCTGAACTCCTGTTTACATAATTGATACCTTTTCTCCTTGGAATTTACAACCCTTGCAATTGCTAATCTTTTCAATATCTCTACAATTTTGTTATTTAAAGAAGATATACAGATGGGATCGCACAGTATGTGACTTTTGAAATTGCTAGGATAATGCATTTGATACCTACCCAAGCTTTTACCTCTACCGATAATTTATTCTTTTTTCATTGCAGCATAATATAGCATCAGTGTGTCATAATTTCCTTAACCAGTAACTAGTTCAAAGATCCTTGCTTTTCTCCCCAATTGTTTGCTGTTATAAATAAAATAACTGTAAGTTTACATTTCTCTGAGGTAAAAGTATGAGACAGCAAATCATTTCATCATATGGCAAGGACATATTTTGTTTTATTAGAAACAGTCAAATTGTTTCCAGTAATTACACAAGTTTTCATTTCTACCAGCAATGTGTATATTCTAGGCCTTTTATTTTCTCTCAGCAGCTGGTGTTAACAATACTTTTAAAAATGTAGCTAATCTGATATGTATATTGTGATATTTCATAGTTTCAATTTGGAATTCTGTAAGGATTAATAATATTGAACATCGATGTGTTTATTTCTACCTGTGTATTGATTTCAGTAAAATATTGGGTCAAAATTTCTGCCCATTTTCCTACTCATATAGTTAGCTTTATACTATTGAATTTTAAGAGTTCTTTATATTTTCTGGTTTCAGGGTCTTTGTCAAATATGTCACTTAGAAATATTTTCTTCTCCCCTAGAACACTACTTTTATCTTCTTTATAGAAGTTTACAATTTTGCTAACATCCAAGCAATTTGAGTATTTCCTTTTGAGGAAATACTTTTCATGTCAAAACTTTGCTGTTTTGCCCGAAGCTTTGACTTCAATATTTTTATATTTAAGTCTATGATCAATACTAAGTTAGTTTTTATATGAAATGGAAGATTAAGTCAAGATTTTTTCTTTTTGCCTAAGGACATCAAATTGATCCAGCACTGTTTATTTTTTCAACACTATCTTTACTCCACTAAATTTCTTGTCAAAAATTGCCTGGCTTTCTTTCTGAATTTTCTATTTGGGTCTAGTCCTACAAGCCTCTATATCAAGTTGAGTTTTCCTTGTCACTGTCTTTTCTGAAATTGATTCCCTGATTCTAGATACTTTGCATTTGCATATAAATTTTCAATTAAGCTTGTTTAGAGGTTCATCTATGCTTTACCAACATCCTCCATGGTATATTTCATGACAGTTACACCAGTACAGGGAGAAACTAAGAATAAGAAAGATTAAGAGAATTATTTCTTGACACAAAATGACAAGTTGAAGAATAAGCAGAATGGAGGCCTGTTACCTTCTGTACCCGTTTTCTCACTGCACATTGTTGAACTTCTTCTCCAGCCATCAAATTTCTGGATGGGAAGCGAGTTTCTGAGCAAAGCATCATCATAGTCAGTTATGTTCTGAGCCTAGTACTGTTTTGGACTCTAAAGTGATATGTTTTATTATTTTATTTTTGTAGGACCTACCTCAAGTTCTATTGGATTTAATAAGAATCTTCTGTCTTAATAGTATAAGACATTAAAAACAAAATTTGGAGAAGCTTATAAAAAATGAACGTAAACTCAGATGACTTTATCATCTCCACAGCAAATGATTACTGTGAATACAGACATGTTGATCCAGTAGCAGCATACCAGTGTTTTCATTGTTGGCACCACCTTGCCTGTTCTATAACTGTCCTACTTTCTCTTCTTGTAGTCAAAGAAATCTGAGCATGAGCAGCCCTAGCACACAATCATGCCTCTTTTCTAATATAATAACACTATGATGACAGAGGAAATGAGCTTTGATTGGCCCCAAGGGGTTTTAAATGTCTTGAGTAAGTATATCTATATCTGTTCCTTATTTTACTCTCTACTGAATCAGATACACCTTTGAACAAAACCTAACAGGAAGCCTCTATGATGTTTTTCTTTTTTTCCAAAATGAACTAACAGTGCTGACTAGGAGACAACCACACTTTGGTAGCTATTGTATTTGTTTGTAAATCTGCAGATGTATTTATTTTTTCCACAGTCATTTACCTGGAAATGTCTTAGGTTTCCAAAGATGTTCTTATAAACAATTGATGAGTTGTTTAAATGGAAATGTAGGAGGAAAGACTCATGGAATTAAGTATTCAAGTTAGTCATCTTGAAATGTTAACAGGCACAAGCTAAAAATCCCAAGCCCAGGCCAAAAGCTAAACAATAGCACTGACCAAGAAGAGGCAGTGGGAAACCACCAACTGTAGTTTCAATTATATTTTTAGGTAGCAATCAGATCTATTTATCAACTTATAAGGCAGTGTTCATTGTGTATTTAATAGCCTGCTAAAGCAGAGTTGTTCTCTGGTAGGAAAAAAAGACTTACATACTTATCTCTAGTTTACACACTCATCTCATAGTCACAACTGCTTGCCAAGGAAAAATAATGCAATTATGTATTTTTAGGAATTCACCAAAACACAGAAACAAAATTTGAACACATAAACTGTCAGGGAAAAGCATCTAAAGTAGTTTAGTAAGAGCTACAAGAGAATGTAATAAAATAAACTTAGAAAAAGGTAATTCAGTGGCTTTCTTATGTTCTTGGAGTTGTGAGAAATTATGGCTAAAATAGACTGCTATCATAAAAATTCAAAAGACTGTGAACATAATGCAATCTTTAGTGATAATATCTTGACAGAAAACACACAGAGCCAAGCAGTACATTTTGTTTACCTTCCAGAAGTTAGAAAATTCATAAAGCTCTAGCCAGATTTAACATTTAAGATAGAGGGAAAAAGAGCAGTAGAGACAAGAAAAATGACCTCAAAGATAAGAAACTGAGAATTCATGTAGAACATATGCTCTTCTTGTAGCTGAAATAACGGGTTGAGAGAATTTTAGAAAATACTTTAAGGATATGCTCCCTGAAGGCTAGGGTCATAAGGTGACCTGCTTTGTTTTTATGTTTTGGTTTCTGAAGTTTCATCGTTTCTCTGTTGATTCTTGGCACAGGGTTCACAGTTCATCCCTGTCCTGAGCTGTGATAACAGCTCACTCGTCCTGGAGCGACTCGGATATTAAGACCAACAGCTGGAGCACATCCTTGGGACGTGTAATGGATGCTTCTCGCAGGATTCCTGTGGACTGCCAAACCATTCCCTGAAGCCAAAAGGAGCAGCCCAAGCCATCCTTTAAGTTAAGTGTGGTTCCCACTCTCCTCCAATTCCTTCCAGCTTTTCCTTACTTGCAAGCCCCACACGTATGAAGGAAAAGGTTTCTATGTGTTTCCTTAGTCTCCACGAGGGAAGATGAAATGCTCCATTTTGGGCAAGGAGTGAATTATAAGAATGAAAACAAAATTTAATTGCTGCTTGGGAAAATGTGAACTGTTGATCTCATATTCTGCTTTCAGCCCTACTAGACCAACCACACTTCAGTTCACAGCAGTGGGCCCGAAAACCTCCCTTGCATTCCACCTATGTGGCTTATCTGCCTTAGTCCTTGTAAATAATCCCTTTACTGAACTGAATTGCATTCATGTTTTCTGTTTCTAGAACAAACACACCACCACACTGGAAGATGTAAAGAAGAGTATGGCAGAGTACAAGGAATAAAGGAATGGCCAAGATTTTCTTTGACATCATTTGAATTTTTAAATTTTAACTTTTATCAGCATATGTTTATAGTACATGATGACTATAGTCATTGTGAGAAGTTGGTACTTCTACACAGCACATTTTAATTCTTTTTATATTCTCTTCCCTTCCCCTCTCCCCCCCCCATCCCTCAATCTCTTGGTCCCTTTCCCACTTCCTACCTGCCCATTTCCAATTACCTAAAGTTATTTTGTTGTTTAAATTCAATCTACTTCCAGAGATAAATTACTTCAAAGTCAGAAATAAATTTGTCGGTTGGGTAAAGTCTTTTTACTCCAATAAAAAGTTAATTCATTAAATATCAGTCAACCAATCAATCAGTCAATCAATTCATCTTACTCTTTGCGCTCAAAGAGAAGCTTCTAAGTGTAGATCCCTGAAGGTATTTCAGAGTAAATGCTTTGTAGCTCCACCAGGAAGCACTGTAGTTTGGGTCTGAAGTGTTCCCTAAGCCTGGTATGTTGAATACTTGGTCTGCACTGGATGGGTGTAGTGGAACCCATTGGGTGGTACTGGAACTCACTGGACACAGGGCCTGCTTGGAGGGCTTTGCATCACTGGGGCATGCATTGGAGGTGATTTGTAGATCCTTGTCCCTGTTTCTCTTTCTCTTTTTGCTTCCTGGTGATCATGAGGTGAAAGGTTTCCTCTGCCACATTCCCCTGCCAGGGTGTATTGTGCCACCACATGCACAGAATAGGGTCAAGTAGCCACAGACTGAAATCTCTGAAATAGCAACCCAAAATCAGCCTTTTGACTCCCTCAGGTGTTTTGCTACAGTGGTGGAATGCTATCATGGTATGCAGCTTCGCGGTTTTAGTCTCAGGCTAGTTTGGTAGAGTCATTTGTGCTGATGCTGAGCAGGTGTGGTTTGGAGCGTGATGATAGAGAGTTCCAAACTTTGGTTTGCTTGTGAGCTTTGTTGACACAAAGGTGCCTGTATTTCATCTGTAGAAATTCAATAAATGATCCTTTGGAAAAATCACTAGTCCTAGATTTTCCAGAATTTGAATTTTTTGGTAAATGTTGAATCAGAACTGAGTCAAGTTATTACAGTATTTTAGAAGTGCCAACTGTGATGCATTGTAATCTGATAGACCAACTATTTCACTTTGTCTCAAATTCTTATGTCCTGAGAAGCTCCCCAGGCCTTGGAACACGTGTTGAAGATAAATACGATAGCATCTGAAAAGCTAGTTAAAATGCACCCTTTTGGTTTCATCACAGACATATCAGCTTTAGGAAGATGGAATGGGAGCTAGAGAGTGGCACTTTTTAAGAGCAGGTGCTTTCTGCAAATTGGAAGTTTGAGAAGATTTAGTATGGAAGCTGTGTCAGCCAGGCCCTTTGGTGTGTCAACCACTGGGTGTTGGAACCACACAGGAGTTGCTTCTCTAGGTGCTGTTCAGCACTACTTTATTAAAAACAAAAGGATACAGGGCTTCTTTTACCTCCCTTTGTCTGCCTCTATAGACTCTGACAGAGCATTGTGATAACCATGGAGTAAACTACTCAATAGAACTAACTCCCTAAAATAGTTTTAAAAGCACCAATTACTCTTACAGTACGTATGCCTATCCAGGAAAGGAATACATAATGCTGGATGAAAACTGTTCTTGTACACATGTAAAGATTCAAATGGTTAAAAAAAAAAAAGATTCAAATGGTAGTAAGTGTGATGATGCAAAGATTTGCATGAGCAAGAATAAACATAATTAATATCAGAAAGTATGAATAATTACCAAAGCCTACAGTCAGTCAGCAATGACTCTGAGAACACATGTCACAATTCTAAACTCTACAAGCTCTTCACAATGAACACAGGGTAAATTCACTGTCTCTTTCAGAGGACCTAGAATCTACATTTCAAATCGGTGCTCACTCTCACATCTAATATTTTAGATACAAAGTCGTTGTTCTGTTATTTTTGTAAATGTCAACTTTGATACAAAATCTCATTTCATAAAGAGGAGGAACATAGAATTTGACCCCTGAAATATGAATCTGATTTGCCTCTACCACTATCCAAAGGTGTGAATTTGGACAAGTAACTTCTCAGCTTATGGGGAGCTTCAGTTTTCTAAATTGAAGACAGGATAATAAACTATTATAATGATTAAATATGATAGCATATTAAATGCTTTGTGAGTTAAGTAACATAAAAATTGGTTTATAAGTACACTTTTTAGTCTTTCTCAGTGTCATTACTCTAAATCAAATTTGGGGCCAAAAGTATAATGGTGGCCAGCCAAAGAATGGGCATAGAGAATCTATTTAGACTATTCTGTACTTTTCTATAAAACTGTTCCTAGTCTACTCTGACATATCTAACTAATACCTATAAATGCTGGTGATTAGGGTGTAAACCCATAAAAGGCAGCAAAATTACAAAATGAAAGATTTTGGCAAACATTGAACTTTCTACATCTCCCAATCATCCTTACCTCTTTCTTGTATATATAAATTTTAATGATAATTTTGTGTTTTTCAATTCTTTTTGCAAGTGAAAATTAGCACATTAGTAGTGAAGTACCACGGTTTTGCCATTACACATTTATAAGCTAAGCAACAAATAAAAAACTTTGACTGTCTCTCAAAACTCCCTAGCAAAATTCATACACAATAAATTGCTACTATAAACAAGTACTTCTATTCCTATGAACATGAAAGTATTAAACTTTTTCTAGACTGTAATAGAATAATACTTTACCTCTTAATATGATGTCATAATATCTGCTAATTTATAACTTTCAAAAGTGAAGATAAATTATTTAGTATTTATTATAATTAAAATTATATAATTATAATGTAAAAGTTTTATCATTTAAATAAAATATATGAGATTTTATTCATCAGATACATTATATATATAAAAGAAAATTTGAGGTATCTTGGAATATTAATAAATTGATGCAGTAATGTGGTAAAAACAAAAACACAGTTTTGTTAAGCCTAAATATACTTAAGGGAGTCAAGGAGAAAGCACAATGGCATAAATACCTGCCTGGCAAGGGCAAGGCACTGAGTTCGATCCCTGGTACAATATATATTTAAGGGATGGAGACAGCTAGAATGAATGAGCAGTACTGTATAATCAGGTGTGAGTGACCTAATCATACAGATGAAAGTGTAATTTTGTGGTACTGGCACTGGGTGGAATTTGGAACTTTGCACTGCTGAGGCAGGTGCTTATACGTGAGCTATATCACCAGCCTAAAACTATATATGTTAATGGATTAATTCCACAACTTTGTGATATAAAGAGAAAACTATCACAGTAGAATAAAAAATTTTGGTGTAAAAGCTTGCAGAAGCAATTTGCCATCTAGACCAAGTGCAAAGGACACTAACACCTGGTGGACAGTATCTTCAAACATAATATTCCACAAATGTGGAAATGGCCCCTTACAGGGGACCCTTGCTGTAAGCCACAAATGAAGCATCAAAAAAGTAGAACTGTTGTAGCTAGGCTCAGCAAACACAATCTAGGAATGTCAAATTTTGGTAATCCAATTCATAAGGAGTGAAATTATCGGTTATTTTCTTCCTTCTCTTCATCGTTTGAACAGCCAGCTTTATGACATGCTGGAAGATTCTTGGATTAATTCTGCTTATACATAAAATTTCAAGGTACAATTTTTAGCAGTCTGTTTTATTTTTAAACACTGTATTCTGACTTTTGGGTCATAAAAGATAATCATAGCATTTACAAAGTATTGATTAATTAGAGAAAGAAAAAAAAACTACCATTCTTATAATACAATTGTGGTTTGCAGGTGTCTATAGGATTCCATGAAACTTCCTAGAAGTATGTTTGTTTGGCATGAGACCAACTTAAATGATTTGAATCATCAAAATTTGAAAAATGACTTTCACCTTCAATGTCTTATTACAAATGACATTTTTTTTTTCTTTTTGAATGCATTTAGTACAGGGTCTCACTACACAGATCAGACTCGTAATGATCCTCCTGTTTTCAGCCTCCCAAGTGCTGGGATTACAGGTGTGCTCCACCACACCCACTCTTAGGAACAGTCTTTATATCAGGGTGAAAAATCAGAGTTTGAAAAAGTAATACAAATTAAAGAAAGTAATACTATCCACAATAACTATCCATATATAGCATTAAATTTACCTTTATAAATGCAAAACATAATGGAATCATAACAGGCCATGTCCTTTTAATTTATTTCCATCATTTACCAAAATATGTATACTTGTTATAGTCAATAGTATTAAACAAAATATAAATTTTTACCTAGATCTGTGATTGAGCCCTGATTTATATACATTTGATGAACTTAATGCACCTAGAAATATTTTATCCTTCAAATTAGTTTCCTCTTTCAATTTTCCTATTTTATTAAAAAGATCCAGTTGTTTCTCACCTGTTTCCCATGCAAGCATTTGCAGAGCCCACTTTTCCAGTTGTAGTGGTTGATACATTGTGTCAACTAGTCTGGATGACTCAGTGGCCTGGTTCCCTGTTGGTGGAAGTCCTGCCCTCGGGTACAACTGTTTCCTCCCTGGAGCAGGATCAAGGGCTCCTCCTGGGGTATGATTGGTTCCACCCTAGGGCACAATGGGCCCACATCAGAATGAATGAGCACAAAGAGACTTTTTAAGGGGCTGAGGAAGGAGTCAAGACTTCACTTCACCTGAGAAGCTTCTGTCTTTGCATTCAGCCTGGACTTTATCACCTGGCTTGCAGTACACACTCTTCAGCCTCCAGCTTGGATCTTTTGCCATCCATTGCAGACTCTTTAGCGTCCATTACAGACACTTCAGTCTTCCATCAGCCAACTTACATGGAGTGCTGCAGTGAAGTTCAGACCTCAGGACTGAATTCTTCAGTCCGGAGCATGCAGATGCCCTCTGCATGCTTCATCATCTGACTCTGTGGCTAACTACTGTAAGCCAATCTTATAATTTCCTATATATTGTATATTTTCCATTCCTTATATCCGTTCTTTTCCTCTAAGTAAAACCCTGACCAATACTCCAGTCACGTCCCATCAGTCAGAAATCCATTAAGGTATTTACCTCTTGCACACATTACTTTGCTTTGCTTTCCTTTTTTACCCAGTGGGATTCCAGTCATTTATGTCTTTCCTTTCATACTCTCAGGCTATCCTTGTACCAGCCTATGCACCTATATTTGATTCACTGAGTTTTCTCTTCTTCAGACTCCCTAGTAACTTTCCACATCTCTGAATCTTCCATTCCTCAACTTCTTCCCTCATAGGCAGCCTCCACTTTCATCATTCAGAGTTCTAGGTTTTAGGAACAGTGGCCTGAAAAGTGTCAAGGAGGAATGAAGAGAGTAAAAAGTAGTACTTTGCTGTGGCGCTCCTTCCAACTTTAGCAAGGTTGTAAGACTCAAAATACTGCTGCAGCTTTGTACTATCTTGCAGGAACCACTGGCTGACCTCAGGCTACATCAGCACTTTCATTCAGAGAATTTGGGAAGGGCAGCCCTGTTGTTCTCTGCTCCACAATCACGGCTCATGCTCCTCATACATAGCAACTAAACATTGGGAGGAAAGGCAATCAGACTTTAATAGTGTATTCGTCATTGTGTTTGTGAAACACTGAAAATTTAAAGAAGGCAAAGTTTGCTTTGCTTATAGTTCCTCTCTACCATCCACTGGCTCTGACGTAGAGATATGATGGAGGGACAGTGTGGCAGAGAAAACCTACTTATTTCATAGCACACAGGAAGCAGAGCAGGTGAATAGGTTCAGAGCAGATATGGAAAGAGATCAGATACAGACTCTGAAGCCACACCTCTGCGATCTGCTCAGATACACTGAGAAGTGTGCTCCACCCACCCCTGATGCAAATCCCACATCAAATGAAGCTAAAATGCTTATCCAAACCATACAAATTGTTATGCAGATACCTCCCAAAGCCATGCAGTGTTTCCTGATTAAGGATATGTTCCTAGGCATGTTGCAGATAGATAAAGGACGGTACACAAACTTTCACGCAGAAGGTTTGAGCTGGGATTGAGGAATAAACTGACCCAACTCGGCCTTGTACCTATGTCTTAAAAGAGTGTTCTGGATAGGGCAGCTATTAGTAAGTATGTGGCATTAGAGCAACTAGAGCTGCCCTCCCCGGCTGCCTCTACTCTAAAAGATTCTTCTGGAGAATTGTAAATTGTATTAAATTCCAAACTGACCACAAGAGACATTATATGGCCAATATCTTGGCAAGAGTTTCTTTGCACATGCTGTTCCTTCTCATTTATTGGTCAGGGACAGATGGTGTCTTAAGAATCTCAAGGACATAGAAAAGAGATCCTAAAACAGTGGTGGCGAACCAAGGGTACATGTGCTGCAACCGGCTGATATAACTGAAAGCTATAATGGGTTCACCATCACTGTTCTAAGCCTGGCAGCAGATTGTGTTACAGCTTTGGTCTCATTTGATTATTTGCCAGTGGGAAGCTGGAAACTGCCTTGAAACCACTGGCTTTACCCCATTCCCACACTGCTGAGGCTGAAGAACAGGCAGGAATGAGGAGGTCTGCTCATTCCCACCCAGGCCCCTGCATGACACTATTGTTAATTTTTTTCCCCCAATCAGGAACACCCTGGCTAACAACATACTCACAAATCCAAAAGCTGTCATTTTGAAGTTGACCCTGGTAAATGAGTACTTACATGTAGAGTAGAAACACAAGACCTTGTATTATGTGCCTCTTCCTGCAGTAGCTGTTTTCTTGGCACATGCCACTTTACCTCCTTATACCATTTTTTAAGCCGTGGAACAATACAGAGGTAGTCACCTTCCAATTCTCTCACTTTAGGGTTGCCAACAGGAAATAAAATGCATCTTTCCGGTGCGCCAATTGACTTGGAAATGCCAAGGTGTTCTGCTGCATTAGGTATTAAAGATAATGCTCTCTCCACGAAAGACTTTTCTCACTAACTCAGCACAGCCTCACTTGGAGATTTTCTGTTTCTTGGTGCAGAAAGAGCTCTCAAAGCATATTAAGTCTGAGACAGTCATTGGAACTATTTACACCCAGGTTTTAAAGGTGTTTCTTCGATGGGAAATTTTCTCTCCTTTCAAAAAGAGACTTGAGTATTTTTTAAAGGAAAGTCTGTAAACTTAACTTGGTAGGAGTACACACATGCAAAACCTCAAAGACATAAAATACTGCCAAATATTTATGTATATCTCAACTGTAGGAGTTTTTACTTCTTTTATATAGAGCTAATAAAATTTACCACCCTTACCTGTAATCTCCATAAAGACATAATACTCCTTTTGGTTTATATATCATATGGTCAGTAATAAGTAGTAGACTGATTAGGGAAGTCAGCCTAACAACTGACATGTTAAAAAGGAAATAAAAGAGCATTCATGTATGAAAAACTAAGTTAGAAAACAAAACAAAGCAAACTACTGTTGTAGGACTACTGTTGTAGAGGATTCCGAAGGAGGGCTGAGTTACAAGAGGTGACAGCTCCAGGCCTGTAATCGTTCCTGAGAACATCCATTGGGATCACATGTAAAGATGGCTGATAGTCACACTGATGGTCCGGACTTTGTAAGGCTAAGCTAATGTGTGTGTTCCTGACTTAATTTTTAACAAAAGAATTTAAAAAGCTGAAAGATGAAGTTAAAACAAGTTATACCACATAGAATAGATTAGTGTTAGGCTGCACCTTATCAGTTTGTGTAGGTACAATGTGATGTTCACACAATGACCAAATTACTTAAAGGTGCATTTCTTAGAGTCAGCATGCCCACTGTAAGCAGTGTGTGACTGTGCATGGGATTTTAATGTGAAAGTGCTGTTCCTAAAGCGTAACTATAAATTTTCATTTGTGAGCTGTATTAAAACACATTTTTTTTTAGAACAGTAGCATTACTCCTAATAGCCATTTACCATGACAAAAGTACAGGTCATATCACTGTATTACTTTCTTTATTTTGGGAAAATATTACTAATTTTAGATCTTGAGTAATGTTGACAAATTGTCTAAGTACTGCTTTTCATGATGTAAAATTGCAGCATAATTTCATCTTTGTAGTGAAAAAAGTACCCATTTGAAAACATCAGGTAGAGTTTGAAAGCAATACATAATTATTTACATACTGAAGGAAAATGAAGTACAGAGATATAGAAACTATGTTTCTGAGTGCTGTTGACACCTTCCACACCTGCAAGACCACAGAGGGTGCTAACTTGTACCACTTTTACTTTTCTTATCTCTGAATAGTTCCTAAGATGAAGCAGATGGCCTAGCCTCTTCTGGTTCTCTCATACTTTCCTCTTTGCCACCTGGAGGTGGTGTTTAGGAATGTTGTGATTGCCTGAGCATGTTCCTAAGAAGCAAGGGCCGGAAGCAAGGGGAGAGGAGGCCTGGCATGCATTCCGTTGAAGGATTTGAGCTTAGTCACCCTAGAAGAGAAGGATGTTAACAATTCAGGGTGTTTGGCTAATCTAGCATTTACTCATGTGAAAACCAAGACCAGAATGGCATCTTTTTCCCCACAGAAAGAAACCGACAAAGGAAGAGAAACAAAAATGTTTGACTTCATTCATCATGGCTCGAAAGCTGGCAGTTCTCAAGTGCTTGAACAGTTTGCCTCCAAATGCCCTGTGTAGCTAGGGACTGATCCCACCAAAAATAGCTGCACACTTTTTCTCAATCTAATCCATGAAAGAGACTGTGCAGTTGAAAAAAAAATTACTTCATTTAATTGGAGTTCCTGCATTTTGAATAGGACAAATGTATTCATGAAGGAACAATGCTTATAATGAAATTTATTGCTATAAATGTGTTAGCATTTGACTAATGAATGAACTAAGCACTTCTGCATAGCTTGGAACACACTGCAAGTCTCATGTGTGAGCCCTCTCTGGGAAGCACAATGTGGTGAGAGAAACACTCCCACAGTTGGAATTCATGAAATGTGTGTCTTTTGTCTAAATGACTCATTTCAAGAAAACTCCAGGGTAAAAGGAGAAAGGAAATAAATAATAAACCTTGACAGAAATGCCCACAAATGCAAACAGTAAGTAACACTGTACACATTCCCAGATTTTTACCCAAAGCCTTATTTTCTCAGACAATCTTTTAAGGCTAGTGGCCAGGTGATCTGAGTTGTGTAGAAATTTGCAGAATGCATTGAATTCTGCTGTGGTGACACAGGACCCAAGTGGAAATCAGCAATCTAGTTACAGCTTTTTGTTCTATGTTTATGAGCTTCCTTTCTCCTTTGTTGTTAAGTCAAAACAGCTTGACATTTTGATAGGGGGATTTTATTTCCCATAGAGTGCAGTCAGATGACAAGAAGTGATACGCACAAACATTTCTTCAGGTCTTGTGCTTGCTATTTTATGATAGTTACGTCAGAAAGACTAGCAGCAAGTGGCATTCTCATCAAAACAGAAGGGCCAACAATGGAAAGGCCTTTTTGTCACGGGAGAGAAGGAAAACTTCCATATTGCTATCTGAGCTTCCTTCAATGAATCCAAAGTTTTCTTTTAGCAATAAGTGTTGGAAAATCAGTTTTTATAAGTTTACATGACAACGTGAAAAAAAGTCTTTAAGGTATATTTTAACATCCATTTTGTCTACTTTATTTCATACTTTAATAAAATAAAATAGATGAAAACCAGGAATAGTAGCTATCCAGAGTGTCTGCAAACAAAGATACATATACCTATTCAGACATTAGAAATATCCAGAAAATAGTTAACTAATATCGGTGACATATTTTCAAACCAAATTTGAACAATCAGTGTCCTAAACTTAAGATAGGAATAATGTCTGATTAAAGGAAAATAATTACTTTATCTTGTTTTACATCAAGAATCAGCATTACTGATAGAAAAAAGTTAGCCAAATTAGCTCTAACATTTAGCAATTCCTTACAAAAAGGGACTAAGAAGTCAAATGTACCATTTTTCATTTTGCTTCAGTGAAATTCTGTATGCAGATTCTCTCCATGGAGCAGTAGGAAAATCAGATCCCCTTCAATCTTTAGGGCAACAAGGATCCTGAGGAGATTCACACAAATACTTCTGAAAATACTCTTACTTGAATTGTATCGGACTCACATGTGTAGACATGGTATCTCTCCTGGTGCGAGAAAGTAAAAAAGTAAACAAGGACCAAAATGTAAAATAGATTTTGTGAAATGGCAAGAAATTGTTAGAAGCAAAAAAGAACTAAGGTGAGGGCAGGGAGAAAGGAAGAGAGGGGAAAGCGAAGAAGAGATGATTAAAAAAGAAAAGGAGGGGCTGGGGAGATAGCTCCATGGCACAAATGCCTGTCTGGCAAGTTCAAGGTTGTGAGTTTGAACCCCAGTCCCCAGTCCCGCAAAAAAAAAAAAAAAAAAAAAAAAAAAAAAAAAAAAAAAAAAAAAAAAAAAAAAAAAGAAAAAAAAGAAAAGAAAAGGAAAGGATAAAATTGAAACAAAGCTTTGTAAATAGAGAGGGGAAGATAGGTTGAAGGGAGGAGGGCAGATTGAGAAAAAATAAAAACATGCACTGTGTCATCAAAAAAGTTATTTGAGAAAAGTAAAACACATATGCTCTGAAAGGTAACGTGAGAGCCCAATTACAGAAGTAAAGAATCACAACTTAGATGAATTGGAAAGAAAGAGGTAGGGTGATCGTGGGGTGGGAGATGTCTAAAAAGAAATTTACCAGTTAGCAAGTATACTTATAAACTCTTAAAATGTTTTAAAAAATCTTTTTAATACCACAGCCCAACCTTCTCCCATCTTTGTATTTGGACACTATACTGTAGTTGACTGAAATGCCCCTCTGGTGTCCCAAGATTTGAAGTTGAATTCACATTGCAGCACTTTTTGGCTTCTCAGTGTGAGGGGAAATTCCTTATTGCTACGTTTCTTTGTTTTCATCTGTCTAAAGGATATGCTTAACAGATGCTGCTAAAAGAACAGCATAAGAAGTGGATGTAGCCTGTAGAGCATGAGGGCTGGCACCTGCAGAGGTTTCACGGCTTTTTCATTTGCAAGGCCTGCTTCTCCTTTAGTGGCCCCCTGGACATCCTCGACAACGCAGAAACGAAAAGCCTAAAATTATTTGCCCTAACTGCCACCTGGTGGTCCCCTAAAATAGTTTTAGAATTCCTGGGGAGAGGAGGAGTGGAAGAGAAGGGATGCCTGCTGGGTGAAATGGTGCCTTGACCCCAGGCTTCATTCCCCTTCCGTTCTGTGCAGAAAGGTGCGGAGAAGCTAGCAGTCAAGGAAAGCATTAGAAATATACAAGTAAATAGTTGCAAGCTGCCCTATAATAACTGTTTTCTGTTAATGGAAAATTCTTTGGCGTCATGTACTGTACTAGGGCAGTTTTGTCGTTCACAGGAGGAAAACATGGACTGGCTGGTGTAACTTTCAGTCCTTCCACAGATCACTAGTCCCCAAGATAAGAATTAATTTTAAATTCTGCTCTTTATGGTTGGAAAAAATCCCTGTTGTTCCACATTGCTTTAGTATTATGTAACATCTCAGATTGTTATAACTTAAAGTTTAAAAAGATATGCTTGTGTGATCTTTGTCATGACTCTTAGAAACACCAGGGTTTATTCACCAATGAAATCTGGGAATTAAATATAGTTCCTGGCAATTGAAAATATTCAATGTTTGAATAAATTAACTAATTCACATTTTACAGATGAGGCCTAGAAGTTTTAGAATATTGTAGATCAACTGTACCATGGAATAAAAAAAAAATCCTCATATGGAACTTTTTCCATTGAATTTATCATTCTGCTTATGGGAAGAATATTCAAACACCCTGAACTGAGTGATCTTTCGTTTAGAGACAGCAATGGTAGAATTCATGGTTATTTGAATCATCATTTTAATCATACAGGAGTTCTGTAATTTGATGACCTCTCTATAATATTCCCTTGGTTCAGGAGAAAAACAATGCATGAATGATTGTAACATCTGTAAGTGCAAATGAGAAGTTGCATTTAAGTAGTCTCCCACAGGAACACCCTTTGATTCTCAGTTCTAAGTACAGAGAGATTAATTTGAAAAGGCAGGAGCTCCTTACAGATGAGCCAGTGAAGTTCTGTGGCTTTTGGTCTAAGGAGATGTAGTCTGCCACCTTCAAGTGTCTGTAACTTCAAGGAGAATGTAACCACACTGCAGGACACATACTCTGGTGACTGTAGTCACAGGGTGGACTGATCACTGCAGGAGTTTGCCATGGTTTGGCTATTTGATTACTACTGAGATCCTGCAACATCAAGGTGACTTGAGACTGGCATATCTTTCATCACTTTTCTCTTATGTTTCCTTTTCTTCTCTAACTGTTCTAATTTTCTAATTTTCTCCCATCTTATTGTGTTGACCTAAAATGCTTTGGCCCTATCGGCACTTGGGTGAAGTTGTATTTTAGCTGACTTATTCCACAAACTTGGGGCTGACCAGAGATTATGATCTACACATAATCAGGAACCAAGTTAAACAGAGATTCTCATCTTCTTGCTTTCAAGGCCACTAAGTGTTTGCAGAGTATATTACTCTTTTTTATTTTTATTATTTTTAGTCTATTTTGCTTCTTTCATTTATTCTCTCTTGTGTACTGTGTTCCTTATTCTTTATACAGCTTTGATTGATATATACACATATACACATTATTTCCATCATTATTATTGTTAACTTTTTTTAACTATCAATTTCCTTTCTCATTTCTAAATCCTTCAATCCCCCCACCTCTTCCATTGAGCCCAGAATTTCTTCGAAGAGCAGTCACTAGAGGGCAACATGATCACATAAGTGGACAAGGACAAGGGCAGGCCAGCTGGAACACTGTTTACATGATGCAAAAATACATAACTAGGAATCAGATGTGTGTATCTCTGTCCAAAGCCCACTCACTTCTACTGGCCCTTTCAATCTTATCCTAAATTTTGAGACACAAAGCAAGTTTTACAGACCGCATTTTCAACAACAACAAAAAATTGGAAACTATGGTTCAGAGAGGTTAAGTAACTCACCCAAGGAAATAGAAGTAGCAAATTATATTCTTTCACTGGATCACATACTCTAGAAATAACATAAAACACAAAAATGTAGGTTTCTATTTTTCCAGGATTTAAAATAATTTTGGCAAAGTGTTGTACCTTCACATGTAATCAACAGAACCACAAAGCTAGATATACTACTAAGATACAGAGTGCAGTTTCCACTTAGAGGGCAGTTATCACTTTGAGGTAAAGGATTTATGTAAATATTATAAAAATGCCCTGTATTAATATCTAGCCTAGTAATCAATAATTAGATCACTTTGTCTGGAATCATCAGGCACTTCCTAGTCATGTTTTCACTTTAATCAGGTTTCTTTAGCAAGGCAATTGCATTCTATTTTATCCCATCTCCACACTATCCTATATGTGAAGGAAAGAAGGAGGGAGAACCATACAGTTTCCTAACACAGAGCCTCTAATGTTCAAGGGAACACCTGTGCTGCCCTTCTCTCCATGAATGCTGTTGAATACCTGGAATATAAACTGTTTCCAGACCAGCAACATTGCTAGTCTGCATGGTGTTATCACCAGTAAACGAAATAGAGCCTATTCTTATGAGACCAGCCTGTAAAGCCATTCTGATTGTTTCTGCCTGATTTTGACAAGGCAGTTCCCTTCGTATGTTGGCATCTGCCATCTGATGACAGTAGCTGGAAACCCTGTTTCCTGGGATTCACAAGATCTAACATCCAAGTGTGATGGTGGCCTCCATGCGTGGGAAAGGGAGAAGAAAGTAAAAATTCCAAAGTTAGCAATACAATTAAAGGTTCAAACAGACCAAAGCTATGGATTGACAGACTGAATCATTTGGAAGAAGCTGGATATGTCCTGGGGGTGGCTGGAGAGATTTCATTATTTTCTCTCTGTCAAAGGGTTAACTGTTTCCAGGATTAGTTCCAAAAAGTAAATCTTTTTTTTTTTTGGCTTTTTGAGACAGGGTCTCACTGTGCAGTTCAGGCTGGCTTTGAGCTCACTTTTGTAGCCCGGGCTGGTCTCGAACTCTCAGCGATCCTCCTGCCTCAGCCTCCCAAGTGCTGGGATTACAGGCGTGAGCCACCACGCCCGGCCCCAAAAAGTAAATCATATACATGAAAAATTAATAATCACACTGAATTTTGCAAACCTCAATTCTTACAATAATTTTTTCTTGGCATGACTCACAAACAGCACAAGAGATTTTTAAAAAATCAAGTGAATAAGTGCAAAAAAGCTTTATGACAGTCCACTCTAGTGATCTTTATATTTTGGCCTATTTTTACATAAGATGAGGCATAATGTGAAATCAGTTAGTATTGACCTTTACTTACAGAAAAATTGTCTCTGTTGATTGATTCTGATTTACATGTACTACTGAGAGAATATCTACACTTATGTGCATCTTTTTGTGGCCTGGAAAGAGTGTGTGTGTGTGTGTGTGTGTGTGTATGTGTGTGTGTGTGTGTGTGTGTGTGTGTGTGAGAGAGAGAGAGAGAGAGAGAGAGAGAGAGAGAGAGTTTATGTGTGTGTTTCTCTCTTGACATCCTAGCTTAAGTGTGAGAGCAATGCTCAGTGAAGGAGAAAAAAGGCAAATGTATTTTGGCAACATAGACTTAAGTGAAAGGAAAAAAAAAACCAAATCATAAATGTGAGAGTATACCCATTTAAATACAAACAAATCACTAAGCCCTGGACAGAAGAAAACAAAAAAATCGAAGCATATGTCTATTTTTTTCTTTTTAGTTAGTATTTTAAAACAATAGAAGTTCTTCAAAGCTACACACACACAATAGATACTTGTGCTAAACATTTAATCTATAATGATTCAAGAAAAAAATGATGAGCATTCAGTAATCCAGACCGCATCAATATATGCTATAATCACAATTTTCCTTTCCTTCCCCCAGAGAAAACCGGATGAATTCATTCTCCAATCATTCACTGTATCCACTATGGTTTATTGTCTACATACAATACGACAGCAAAGCTGTAATTGCAGTCTGTAAGGGATAAAACATCTGAGTGTCTATTTGTTCACCCTAAGGCTACTAACACTTGCTTTGTTTGTTTGTTTGTTTTTGTTGCCAAGATTTGGAGCAAGTGATTAAACCACATTCAGTGGCAACACAATCTTCCTAAGGTAGCTCTTTGTTCACCTTTTCGGTCTGCTCAGAAGTTAACCCTCTGTAAAAGGGAGCAAACAAGCAAGTTCCATTTCTGCACCGGGCAGACAGAAGTGTAGCCTTGCTCAGCTCCCACCCCAATGACAAAATGCCTGGCAGCTAAGCTTTGCACAGCTGTAGGGTCCATGGTGACTACAGCTCCTCTGAGATCTCTATCCCAACTTTTCTAAGGAAGCAACAGTACAATGATCATATAAGATAAGAAATATTCGTTACCTTTGTTTTCTAAAGTGGCTAAAACAATCATTTCCTTTTCATGCATCCATAGGGAGTAGGATAAAACTCCGTGGGAAGACTGAGTGTCGCGCTGCCACTGTGACCTAGCGCTCTTGGATTACAGAGAAATCTCATTTTTTAAAAAAGATCACAATTTTAGAGTCTGTTAGGAACTGTGCTTTGTGGACCTTGATGAATGGCTTATTGCTTTTGCAATTCTTTCTGGATAAAAGCCCTAGTTTTCCAGCTTCCAGAGGCGACCATGATTGGCTCCACCCGAGGGACGCAGTCCCGGGATTCCCTCCCAGCCAGCAGCAGTGACGTCACCGCGGGTGAGCTCCCCCTTTGCTGGGGAGTGGGGGCAGGGGCGTTGCTGGGGGTTTCCAGGGAAACACTGCAGCAGATGGCCTGCCTTTCTGAGCCCTAGCAACACATCTGCAACGCTGCTGGTGGGAAAGATATTTTTGGAAAATTTCTCTTCGGTCCAGCTAGTTCCGATATCCCTCAGCCCCAACCTCTTTCACCAGCGTGTTGATTTCTCCCCAAGTTCTTTTATTTCTGGAAAAGGGGCTTTCTGTTTTTATTTCAGGAACAATATTACCAGCATCTCAAGCTATTAACCAAGATTAAACCTACCTAAAATATGCCTCAGTTTTCCTCTTAATTCACCGGCCTTTCCTAGCCAGTCACATTATGCAGGCTGTCAAGGTGGCTCTGGACCCAAGGGCAGGTGTTGCTAAGGTAACAGGATTGAAAACCTGTCCGGAAAAAGCAGATGCTTCACAACCTGGGGTTTCCCTCATTTACATTTAACGACTCCTGAGCACAGTTTCAAAGCAAGTGAAGTCCTTGCAGCAAAAATAAATTTGAAAAAGTAATCATGATTTTCACCTTTATTAGTCATTGAGGTGACAAATGTAACTCACCACAGAGAGGTTAAGTAACTGCAGGGAAAATGTCAGGTGCTAATAATTTCTTGGGCACTGGTAGAAGGGCAGATGTACTTAAGAGCATCCCCATCCCACCCCGCTCAGTTTTCATCTTAAACCTGGGAGGAGTTCCCTCTTCCTTTCCAGAACAACCTTGTACAGAATTCTTCAAGGTTAAACACTGTATATCTCCTATTTCTTGGTGACCTCGGAATGTCTCAATGAGCAAGCACAACAAATACAATGATAGGGGTGGGTGGTAAAGCTCAGATTTGAAGCAAGTGGAAAAATCCGCTAAGCTAAGTGCAATTTATGAGTGCTGGTATGACTGAGGAATGGAACAAACAGAATTTTAGAGATGCCAGAAATTCATTAACTAAAACACCTTCATAGGCTCATGATCAGCGCAGCCAATGCAACCCAGGTGGAATGCCAACAATAAGTTGCAATAACCAAGTGGCAGAAATTCCCCTTTTCTCATTTGGTTCCTAAAAGAAAAGTGGGAAATCTATCCTAATTATTTGAAAGTAAACACAGGCACTCACCAACGCTTCAGCACCACCCCAAGGGCATCACAAATGGGCCCAAGTGTATATGAAAAGACCAGGGAATTGATGCTTGTAAACTCCTAAGAAAGGGGGAAAGAAAGAAAGAGAGAGAGAGAGAGAGAGAGAGAGAGAGACAGGAGACAGAGTGAGACAGGCAGAGGAAGGGAGAGGAAAGGAGGAAACAGGGAAGGAGGGAGCAAGGAAGGGATAGAGAGAGGGAGAGGAAGATTCATAAATGGTACTTAATTCCAGGAACTGGAAAGGTATAATATACAATTAAAGGGAGAGTCATAGAAATGGCAGTATTTTTGGCAAACATTAACATGTGCCCTCTTCATCTTTAAAGCCTGAATGTACATTTCCTTCTTTGCCATTTTGTTGAGGTGAAAGTCAATAAAACTTTAGCATATAAAAATGTGAAAAGATGCTTTCAGTGCCAATCCTTGTGTTTCTTTACATGGGTCACTTTTTTGGCCCTTTTTGTGATGGTATATCTAAGAGTTATGTTACCACTCAACTAACTTAGATGACAGTTCCTAAATCAAGACAACTATAATTAAACACAATCAGAAATGGTGACTTCCATGGATAACCAAACTTTGCTAGATTTCTCAACCTGTGTGTATGAATCATTTAAGAAGCCAAGGCTGTTGGTTGATTCCAGCTATGTTTTAGGTTCTCACTGTGGCTAATGTAACCACAGTGAGCAGCATGGAAAGTTCTATTTGAACTTTGGTTTCTGCAACCAATCCAGATTCTGACCTGAGATATGCATGGAGGTGAAAATACAGTAAGCAATACCTGTACTCAGGACTCTTTAAATATCTAAGGCCATTTTAAGTATTTTCTAAGTATTTTCTTACTTACACCTCATAGTATAGTTTGCTAATAGAGTAATTTCTCCCATTTGATGGCCATGAAATTGGTGGCACTAAAAAGAGTTTAAATAAAAGAAACTTTGTCTAACTTTTCAGAGGAAGCCCTAGGATCTAAATACTGAAAGTTCACTTCTAGAGATAGCACCCTTGTCAGAGGTCACAAGATTAATGAGCAGGATTAGGATAAAATATTTACTAGATTATCTTGTCTGTAATTAGATTTTCATGAGGGGGGAATAACTTAAATATGGATAATACATTGTTTTAAAGGTATAGCCATGAATACAAAAATAGATTAACTATTATTATGGTTTATGTCTAGTTGTCCTCCCAAAGCTTCTTGCAATCATGGGGTGGGGACTTCTAGAGCTTGAGACTTAAATGATGATTCACTGGGATCATATGTTTTACTACTGTTGGGATTGCGGTCTGAGTACTGCTGAGACTATGAGTGCAGCCTGAGGAGGATAGGCTAAGGCACAGAGCCTGATGTAATTTAAAAAGAGAGACAGAGAGACAGACTCACGCTGTTGCTCTCTGCTTCCCTGGTTGGTCGGTTGCCTCTGTCACCATTGTTGCTATTCCATCGCTGCCATGAAATGTTGCTCTCTACCATGTGCAAAACAGCCTTGGAGCTGGCTGAATATGGACTGAAACCTTCAATAACTGTGAGCTAAATAAACCTTTCCTTCCTTCATTTTGGGTGTCTATTTGTCCCAGCAACGAGTAAAAAGTAACTAAGACAGAATTTGGTACCAGAGAAGCGGGGTCATTGCTATGGCTATACTGGACAATGTGGATTACAAGCTTTTGGGAATGGCTCCTGGAAAGAGATAGGAAAGGTTCAGAGATGAACCTACAAGCTACAAGCTACAAGCGAAGCACTGGAAAAGCCTCAGCTGTTCTGTTTGCCAGATTCTGATCAGAGCTCAAACCAGAAGACTGGCTTGAAGTCTGGGTATAAAGAATGGCTTAAGAGCAGAGATTGGAAAGGTTTGGAGAGGTCATCTACTTGTGAAGTGCTGGAAAAGCTTTGGCTGTTCTGTAGAGATTCTGGTGAGAACTCAGACCAGAAGACTGACAGAACGCCTGCCCATAAAGAGCAGGCTGAGGAGGTTTCTCCTGGGAAAAAGGACAGCATTGGTCATTTGACTCCAGATGATTTGTACTATGGATTGGCTGAAAGTCTGTCAGAATTTTGCTTGTGCCCAGAGACTTTGCCTAAGACTGAGATTAAGCAGGGCAGATTGATTAATCTTAAAGAGATATTTCAAAGCAGCCAACTATTGGGGCAGTGGCATTATTGTTATTGGTGGCTCTTAGCCAGATTTATGTTGAAAATCAAGAGCAAAGAGCCAAGAAAGATGATTTAAAATGTGAATTTGGCCAGAAAGGAAACATCAGGAGAACTATGCACTGCAAAGATGGAGCTGAAAGGATCTCCACTGATAGGAACAAATGAGAGAATCAAAAGGATGGGCTGAGGCATCACAAGAGACGGCAGCCCTCCACCCTTTGCAGCCCCAGAATTGCAAAGGAGAAAGGCTTTGCTTTGAAAAGAAAGCCTCACAGACCCAAGTACCAGAATGGTGGCAGCGGCCAAGGCAGGCTCCAAAATGGCACTGGTATGGAGAATTTATTTCTCGGAACCAGGGTCAGAGTGCTCAGCAATCCAAGCCCTCGACCCCTATGACCAAGAGAGAGGAAAGCTTGGCTATTGCTCCAGCTGCCAGCAACCCTTGGCATCATCTACATAGGCGTATGCAGAATGTGGGAGTTCTGAGGTTAAGAAGGCTTCCACCTGAATTTCAGAAGAAGGCCTGCAAGGCTAGGCAGTGTGCCCCTGAGAGGGCAGTGTGTAAAGCTGTGTGTGAGAAGCCTGCTCAATGGAAACACCAGAAGTTTGGAAAAGCCAGGAACATGGATTGTGCAAAGAGGGAGCAAAGTCGGCCTGAGAAGCCATGGAAACTACCATTAAGAGTGCCTTAGGGACGGAGCTGCATGGAGCTCACAACTCAGTGCAGACAGCTTTGGATGTTCCACTTGGAACTATGGGATTTAATGTTTACCCTGCTGGATTTTGGACTTCTGTTGGTACCAGTGTTTTGTATTCTCCTGTTGTTTGCTACTTTTTGAATGCTAATGTTTATTTTATGCCTTTGAATTTTGGATATGTTTAACTTTTCTTTTGTACAGGAGCTCAGAGATGAGAGTTTGCCTTGGATCTTGGAGGAGACTCGGGATCTGGAATTTTTAGGAGTGCTGAAACTGTTGGAACTTTGGCAACACTTTCAGATGGACTAAAATATATTTTGCACAAAGGGATGTGCATGAGACTTTTGGGGTCCAGGGGCAGAATGTTATGGTTTATGTCTAGTTGTCTCCCCAAAGCCTCATGCAATCATGGTGTGGGGACTTCTAGAGTTTGAGACTTGAATGATGATCCACTAGGATCATGTGTTTTACTACTGTTGATATTATGGTCTGAGTACTGCTGAGACTATGGGTGTGACAAGAAGCAGATAGGCTAAGGCAGAGAGCCTGATATAATTTAAAAAGAGAGACAGACTCACGCTGTTGCTCTCTGCTCCCCTGGTTGGTCTGTTGCCTCTTTCGCCATAGTGGCTGTTCCGACACCATGAACTGTTGCTCTCTACCATGTGTGTCTCAGCCTTGGAGTTGGCCAAATATGGACTGAAACCTTCAATAACTGTGAACTCAATAAACTTTCCTTCCTTCATTTTGGGTGTCAGGTAATTGTCCCAGCAACAAGTAAAATATGACTAAGACAATCAAGTAATTATTTAAAAAAATTAACTTGCAAGCAGCGTTTTTATGCTCTTGAAGATAATCTGAGGAACTATCTCCTAAGGAAAAACACAGTCCAGAAAATAGAACGTAAAATAAAAGGAAAGGATCAGCATCTACCTGCATGTAAAAATTAAGACATTGTATGAATAAAGAGAGTATAATCTAGACTAAAATGTAGCAATCAAGGAGACAAAAATATTTGCAATATCAAATGTTAATAATTATAAAGAAGACATGTGAATCTATTAGATTAAAAAAGAGAAACAACCCTTACCAAAATAGGCAAAGGATATGGGGAGATATTTCTCTGAAGAAATACAAATGACTGTATACATAAAGTTTGGATTCACTGATAATCAAACAAATGCAAAATAGAAGATCCTACTATAATACTCCCATTAGACTAAATCCTTTTTCAAGGGTGATTAGACCCAATGTGAAAATGAGGGGCCACTGGGACCCTCCATACATTACTGACAATAGCAGCATAACAAATAACATCAAGAATCAAAATTGAGATCACATCAAGTGAAAAATCTGCACAAGGGCGAAAACCCACAGAACGAAAGGACAACTCTTTCACAAATAGGGGAAAGTATTTGCCAGCTACCTTTCAGAAAAAGGCCTAATACCTAGACTATATAAAGAACTTCAGAAACTAGAACCCCACAATGTAAAGACCAGTTTAAAAATGGGCATTTATAATAAACAGACCTTCTCAGATGAAGAACAACAAACAGCCAAGGTCAATAAATGCATGGAAAAATGTTCAACATTGGTGATCATTAGAGAAATGCAAAGTAAAGGAAACACTGAGATTTGATTTCACTCCAGAAAGAATGACTATTGTGAAGAAATCACCAATAACAAATGCGAGCAAGGCTTTGGGAGGAAAAAAAAACACTTCTTCATTGTGGATGGGAATATCAACTGGTAGAAATATTATGGAAAAAAGTATGGAGATTCCTCAAAACAAAAATAGAAAGATGTTCTCCGAGGTATCTTCCCAAAAGAATTAGACAGCATACCAAAGAGATGTGCACATACCCATCCTATGGCAGCACGATTCATCACAGTTAAATCTTGGAAGCTGATTGTAGATCCTTCTACAGATTAATGGATAAAGAATATGTGATAACTACACACAACGCATGACTACTCTGCCACAAATAAAAGAATACACTTGAGTCATTTGTAGAGAAATGGATGCACTGTGTGACCATAATATTATGTAAATCAGACACACATGTTTAAAGTATTGTGTGATATTCTGTGTATGTGAATATGTGAAACTCAGCATACAAATAAAATGTAGAGTAAAAAAGAAAATTAACAGGGGGAGAGAGAGAGAGAGAGAGAGAGAGAGAGAAAGAAAGAAAGAAAGAAAGAAAGAAAGAAAGAAAGAAAGAAAGAAAGAGAGAAGAAAAGAGAAAAGTTGTTGTAACTTAGCATGGGTAGTGTATCAAAAAGTGCACCTTGATTTAGTATAATATCTTACACGTCCTGCTTTCTGCCTGTTAGCCTTCCTGTTAAGCTGTCTGCTTAATTTTGTAAGGACTTATAAGATGCATAAAATAAGCTGATGCTGTCAAAGAAGATGGGGTAAAGGGAAACGGGAAAAGAATTCAGAAGTGTTATAAGTACATGTAACAGTTCTGCACAATGAATGTAATCATTATGCACTGCAAACATGCACTAATAAAAATTAAACATTTCTGGGGTAATATTATTGGTATTTTCATTATCTTGGGAGCTATTCATCTTACTGTATGTTATTTTTTTTTCAGGTTAAGGTAATGTATTTTCAATTAATACCGTATTTCTTAAGTACTTACTTCCACTTTATAGAAAGGGAAATATAGCATTTAGGTTGTTTTCAGTTGTAATAGAAAGTGTTTTTAGTTTATTATGAATGTAATTGCAATCAGCATGTCTATAACCTTGTCTATATTTCTGATTATAGTGCTTAGCCTAAATTTTTAATTAGAATTGTATTTTCACATGACCATATTAAGAAAAAAAAAAACTAAACCATTTTGTAGTCCTATCACCAATATCTGAGGACACATTTCATTACAAAGTAAATTACACTGAATAATTTTATTCCATCTGTCACCTGATAGGTGAAAATGATTTCTTAATTGATTCATCTAATTCTAATATAGTTAAGTCAAGCTAAGTAGGGTCATTTAAAAATTATTCAATGAGTAGACATTAGACGGAGATCTCATTTCTCTTCTCATGAATTAACTGTGGTGTGAAAAATTGTGTTTCATTTCCGAAACCATCTGTTTGTCTTCTCATTAGGTCAACTCTAATCCCTTAACACCCAACCATTGTGTCATGTAGGCGAATAAACGTGATTTTCCTTCCCATAAAGGGAATGAGAATGCCTGCTATTTAACATGCTATAATTAAGTAGAATACTTTAGGAGCAGTATGAGGAGTAAAAACTTGCTATTCTAATGGGCTCAAGAAATGGTTTCTCACCACTAAGATACTATTCACTGTGAATGATTGGCTCCTTGCTGTGCTGCACCAAACAATCAGGTATTTTTAACTCCTACTTTATATTTTTCAAACTATTTGGAAATTTTTATCTGTTATTAGATGAAAATAGAAAACTGACACTACAGGAAGACTCCCCATATGCTATTATGATGCTTCCATGAATTTGGTTGATTTAATGACATTTCATTTGTAAAAATTAGCTAAATATTAAGAAGAAAACAGATTGCTACCAACTGAACTGGCCAGAATCCAGTAGCAGCTTGCCCTTGGGCAGAGATGGCTGACAAGGTACAATGGAAGTTGGTTTTCATGCAGCTGAAGAAAGCAAGCTGATGGGGGAAAAAAGACAGGCATTAACCCATGGCACTCAAACATCTTTTAAAAAGTCTGTGTATCTTTTATTTGTATTGCATTTTGTTGGAAGGCAATATTTAAAATTACTTGTAATAGTATACTTCAGCCACAGTTGATCATGTTCTACTTTTTTCCTCAAAATAGTGTTATAAAAATTTATTTGAAAAGCCAAATACTATTTTTCATACCATTGACATCTACACATAATAAAAAGCAAACACAGTGGTGTTTATAATACTGAAGAGATCACTGACATAGGCCCTATGCATTGAGTAACAGGAGACTTAGGTTACATTAAAATTTTGGGTCCACTCATTTTAGTAAAACATAATTTCTTTTCATAATAATCAGGCATATTCTAGTCCTGTAAGTGCATTGTCCAAATTATAATAGAAGTGTCCAGTGGCTACAAGAAGTAAAGAATGTTACCAACAGAGAGAATGGGGTTAAGGGACTGCATTCATTTTTTAGACAATGTCAAGACTTACAGCTTTAAAAACACTTTTTTCAGTTTCAGAATTTTATAGGGATATCCTGTCCCAAATAAACTTCATTTGCTTCTTTGTATATATACTTACCCTAGTTATTTTTATCCAATATGTATCTCATTAATATTTGACTTTTTTGTTTTTGTTTTGCTATTGAATTTTGTGTTCCTTATATATTCCAGACATTAATGTCTTGCTAAATGAGTACTTGGCAAAGATTTCATCCTATTTTGTTTGTTCTCTCTACTCCATGGATTGTTTTCTTTGCTATACAAAAGATTTTAATTTAATGTAGTTACATTTGCCAATTTTTTATTTTGTTTCCTGTCCTTTGAGGTCTTATCCAAAACAAAGTTCTTGTTCATTCCAATGGTCTCATAGAAACTGAGTGGCTATCAAAGATTGCTAGGGGGAATGGGAATAAGACGGTGAAGGTAGTTGAATAATACTAAATTACAGTTGTATAAACAAGAGATATAAGCTCTATCTTGCTACTGCTTACTAGGGCGACTATTATGATGATAATGGACTGATGTTGAGAAGATATAAGAAAGGGTTTTGAATGTTCCTATCATAAATAAATGATAAATATATAAGAAGATATATATTGACTCTCATTTTAATATTATCCAATCTATTCATATATTAAAAAATAACATGGTACTCAGAAGTACGTAATGTTTTATAAAATGTATTTGGTTGTTATAGGGTCTCACTTTACAGGTCTCACTCATAGTGATCCACCACCTGTTTTCAACCTCAGCAGTGCTGAGATTACAGGTGTACCTCACTATACCCCTGAATTGTGTAGCTAGCTCAGCCTTCCCTGGGGGTGGGGCTGGTGCAGCTTGTGGTGCCACAGTTCAAACCACAGTCCTTATTCTTGCCTAAGCAGGCACTTTAGTCCACTGTGCTATCTTGCTGGCCCAATTTTTATGTTTTTAGTGGGCTGGCTAAAAAATGAATTAGGGAAGGGTAATGAAGAGTGTCTCAGGGCCTCCCAAAATGGTATGGAAGGTTTACCCATGGTTGTAAACACCCTGATAATGGGATTTAGATTTCACAGCACTTCGAATTGTTTTAAAAGCACATGCTTTTGCATTAGAATGAATTTACCTGTTTTTATTTTTTATTTTTTGGTTCGTTTCTCAAAATCTTCGCTCGGGGTAATTTCACTGACGCAAACAGTCAGGACTATGCTGCTTCTCCAGCAATAGCCCTTGTTCTGGAGCAGCCCGTAGTGGCAGCTCCTGCCTTCTCAGGAAGAGCAGAAAGGGTGAGTTATACCAGCAGGCTATTGTAAAGCACAATGAAAGCCGTAAAATGACTTTGAGTCTTTTTTCCATTTACAGTGGAGTAGTTTTTTGTCTGCCAATGTGATAGAATAAAAGAAAAAGATTTTAGTGATCGTTCTTGTACTTTATTTTTCACGTGATAAATTTCACTTGTGTATCTTTATTATAAATTCCTGCTTGAAAAAAAATTGTCATACTCATAAATCTCTCATCAAATTACAGTTCAGCTTCCTGGATGGTAATCAGAGAAAAACAGAGCAAAACAGCAAAAGAACACAAAAGTAGAGCTATGTTGGCCTTACTGGATGAAGTTCTTTAACACAAATGGACCATTTTTGATTATACAAGTAATGTAGATCAATGAAAGAATATTTTTGAAACTTTTAAAAATAAGCTACTCTTGATTGTGCCAGAGTGATCTTTCTTGTCAACAAGTTAGTGTATTAGCTTCCATTTTACCTCTAAATATCTAGGCTACTCACAATAACGTGTTTGTTTGCTTAACAATATGACACACTTTTTCAAATGAAAAGAATTTATTTTCAAATTGGAGCTTGGGGATTGCCTACCATTTCACACATTTATATGCCACAAATGACTTAATTTATTACTATGTTATATTTGTTTCCATAAAACAGTAACAGCTTGATGATCTCTATAGAAGTAATTTTGAACACATTTCTGACCAAGGAAATCATTAAGGACTGTTTCCTAGAATGAAATATTATAATTTCTTTTTCTGTGTTTAGGACAGGATCTACAGGGTCTACTGAGTCTAATTACATAGATAGGACTTGTAGTGATCTTTCTGTTTTCAGCCTCTCAAGCACTGGGATTACAGGCGCACACCACCAGGCCCTGTCTCAATTGCTGGCTCAGCATTCACCAGGGGTGGGTTCAGCATGGCACCTGGGGATCAAACCCTGGCCGCTGTGCTCTGCCTAAGCAGGTCCTTTGGTCTGCTGAGGTACCTGACTGGCCCTGAAATATTGTAATTTCTAGATAAGGATTTCACATGACTTTTTCTGGTTTGGGAGATAACAAGCGTAAAAGAAGCACAAAAATATCACCTAGAAGACCTAAAATTTTCACTGTACTTACAATTCCTAAAAATCACTTTCACCATATTTATCCTTACAATTTACTAGGCCCTGTAACATCCCAGGCATTCTATTAGACATTTTCACATGCATTCTTCCTCATAACTCATTAAAAATACACTAGTATCTGTAGTTTGCAAATGAGAGATACCACAGTCTAGTGAACATCCAAAGTCATTGACTTTCATGGCAATTAGGACTGATAGCTCCTGATTATTCTATAGCCAACATGACTTTTCTCTGACAATAAATATGGTTAGTCTCTCTGTCACTAGAATGCTACCTGTGTGCTTTGTTTTGTTCTGTTTTGATTTTTATGGATCCATACTGACCTACAAATTAAGCTAAGTTATGCACTCATGGAAAACCATACATGTCAGTGATGCAGTCATGGGAGCAATCTTTTTGAAAAGTCAGATCACACCATGCTTTTGCTCAAATCTTCCAGTGGTTTGCTCTCCTGTGCCAAATGAGAGTTAAGTCTGCAAACCAAGCGGAATGTAGGCGCTTCCGCATTTCGACTTCTCAGCACTTGTTCCCGCCTCACTCCAGCAGTGATGACTTCTCTGCCAAGTTGGTGGCTCTAACTGGGCTTCCAGTTACATAAATATAAGTTTTGGAACAGAAGTCATTCTTTCATTCTTTGCTTCGTTCCTCACTCACAGCCACAGTGGACTCACAGTTAACACTATTGAATGCATGGAGGAGTGAAATAGGAAAAAAGTAAGGATTTCCTAAAATTGTGTCCATTATAAAATAATTCCTCTTTTCTCTTCCTATCTTGCTATTTATCTTTGTCTTTCCCAGTTTCATTGTCTAATGCTTCCCTACATTCCACCTAGATTTTTGGAAGAACAGGCTTCCTTAGAGTTTCCAAGACTACCAACATGTCGGATATCCAAGTTACATTCAGGAATGTGGCCCGTGACAGAGGCAGAAGTAGAAACTGAATTCCTGTATTTGATACACTGAGCCACAATATCTTTTGTAACTTTAGAGTCACATGGGATCCTAAAAGATCAACAATATCTATGGCCTTCAAAACACAATTTGAATTACCAACAAGAAGTCTGAAATACATTGAGTGCCTTCAAGCTTTTTGTGTTTCTACTGTGATGTGGAAACATGGACAAAGATCATCCTACACTGGTGCTCTGTATAGCAAATAAAGTAAAACAACAACAAAAAAAATGATCTGATGGAAGTGCTTGTTTTTAGCATTTTTCTCATATAGACCACAACCATAAGAAATTAGTAAGTTGATTAACATACAGCAAGAAAATTCCCTCTCAGATACAACAGTTTTCATATGAGAAATCTCTGAAAAGAGTCTATCAATATTTCTCAATAAACAAGCTGAATTGTCAACAAGACCTAAACAATCAGCCTTGCTACCATGACAGCCAGGCTGACTTCTTTAGGTACATTTGACTGGTGGCACAGGTTGCATTGCAAGTACTTAGATGATAAGAACAAGAGAGGTCCATGCAAGTAGCTGAATATAACAAGTCTGACACATTCAGATAGCATTACTTTCTGTGGCCCATTTTTATTAGGACAACACAGCCTTTTTTTCTCACACTGGTTACAGTTCTACCGAGTATATTGCTATTGGCAAGACTCAGCGTTAAAAAGAACATTTAAAAGATAATACCTCTGGGCTGGCCAAATAGCTCAGCAGATTAAAGCACCTGAAAGCAGGAGCAAGAGCCAGAGGTTCGACCCCAGGGCCTGCCGTGCTGGCCTCACCCCCAGGGAGCACTGAGATGGTAATTGTGAGTGGGCCTGGTGGTGCATGCCTATAATCCCAGCTCTTGGGAGGCTGTAAACAGGCAGATCACTACTAGTCCAATCTAGTAGTAAGATCCTGAACACCCTGTAGAATCTTCCCTAAAATACAAATAAATAAATAAAATGAAATAAATAAAATAAAAGATACTATCTCTTTACCTCCCTTCTTTCTTTTGTCCTTTCCCTCATCCCAGTTGTTCCTTCTCTTTGAACAGATTTTTTGCCTTTCAGAGTATTCTTGTACCTTTTAGATTTCATTTCGTCTTTCAGTATCTAGTGAGATAATATGGTGTCTGCACTTGTGAATCTGATTTATTTCATTTAAGAGTATGTTCTGCAGTTGCATCTATTTACCTATGAAAGTCTTCAGTTTAAATTTTTTAATAACTGACTAATAATACACTGTGTGAAAATACCACATCTGTTTTATTCATCTCTCAGTTTCCGGGCATTTGGATTGTTTCCAAGATTCAGCTATGAGAAATTGTGCTAATATAAATATGGATAACTTAGATAATTGTACTGATGATTTCTGCTGATTCATTGAAAGGAACAGTTAATGCTTAAATTTTTTCTCCTTTTTAATTTTTTGTAACCTTTTTGACTAATTTTACATGCTTATATCTGATAATCTGAAAATTTAATTTGAAGACAACATTGTGCAGCATGACAACTATTGTTAAATTCCTATTATATTGCTTAGTGAAATTCTTTATCATTTATAATCTTTTTATTATTTTTTATTCTCAAGTTTAAAAATAAACCTAATTTTAAAAAAGACACTATCTCTGACAACAGAAGGACTTGAAAATGCAATGCATAATTTCATGTGAAAAGAAGTTGGTCATCATTAATATTTAATTCAAGATTAAAATATCATCTGCTTGGGATATAATGTAGACATCAAGGAGAAGGTTGCAATAAATGACTGTCAAACTCTTGACTTAACTTCCATGGAATTATCTAGGAAAGGCAGTTTTGCCATACTTTTATGAGAGGAAATCCTATGCTGTACAGAGCTGTAATTGTGGAATATTGAAATTACTGTGAGAGAGGAGTAATTTAGGCGGGGTTCCAGTAGAATATGCTCCGCTCGCTGGGCACACCCTCCTATTTATTCCATTAAAGTGCCGCTAAAATGACTAAAATGATCAGAAACTCAAAAGAACAAAGAAAAAGGGGTGGCTTGCCAAGGGTCAGAAATGTAGCAACTGTTTTGCAAGACAAAGTGAAAGGTAACTGAATGGCAGCTACAGAATTAGAATGAAGCATCCCTGAAGTTGAATGCCAGCAGACAGGAAGAATGCAGGCAGGACCCAAGCAAATTTGCATGAAAAATATCAAAGAAAGATAGAATTCAAAGACTTTCCAGGAAATATAATTTTTAGGAACAGAATGAATAGAGTTGCTGTAAATCCGCAAGATGTCTAGTTCATCTTCCTCGTTCCCCTTTCTCACTTCCTTCTCAGGCAGCCTATAGTATAATCTCTCTCTCTCTACCCCTATGAGAGCCTGGAATGTTTACTTGTGACAACTCGTTCCACAAAGCATTATATATCACATGGAAGGCAGGCAGATACGAAGAATAACAGAAAGTGGTAGAGAGAAGATGGAATATAATGATATTTAGTGGCACTCCAAATGCTGAAGTGGGCTGATAGCTGTGATGCACAGAATGCCTGTAACCAGGCTTATAAGACCTAGACAAGGAACTGGCAATTTGATTTGTCTTAGATAAATATGCGAGACACTAACCCCTGAAAATTACATTCATAGAAAGACAGTACCAAACTTTGTTTGCAATGAACATTTTTACCACCTTGTTCATATATATGTCAGTGGGCAGTTAAAGCACCAATGAATTTAGTGATCATTCCATTGTGAAAGAGAGAGCGAGCCCCACAAAAACCAATGGAAAAGTAACAGAGAAAATCAAGACACCGCAAAGAGCAGAGAAAACTAAGAAAAAAACCAAAGTGAAAAAGAAAACACTAATTCTGAAACAAGGACATTGTGTTGTACAACTTGTAGTGTTAGGAAAACAGAAAGTTGTCTTGGAAAAGAAATGTCTTAAGTAAAATATCAAGAGAAGCAATATAATGGCCAACCAGATTGCTCAGAAGACTAAGCCACTGCTTAGACAAGTGCAGGGACTGAGGTTTGATCTCTGGCACCATATGCTGCTCTGGCCCTGCCCCCAGGTGCACTGAGCTGTTGAGTGAGTCCGGGTGTGGTGGTGTGCACCTGTAATCCCAGTCCTGGGGAGGCTGCAAACAGGAGGATCACTACAAGTTCAAGCTTCATTGTGAGATCTTGTACAAAAGAGAAAGAAAGAAAGAAAGAAAGAAAGAAAGAAAGAAAGAAAGAAAGAAAGAAAGAAAGAAAGAAAGAAAGAAAGAAAGAAAGAAAAGCAATAAACATGTCAGGATATTTTTTGAGAATTTAATCCTAAAATACATTTTAGAAAATATGAGAGAAAAGAAACATTCAGAAGATTCAATGCAGGGCTGGCAAGATGGCTCAGCAGTCTAAAGCACCTGCTTAGGCAAGCTTAGGCAACCACAGGGACCCAGTTTCAATCCCTGGCCCCACATGCTGCACCAGCCCCACCCTAAGAGCAGGCTGAACTGGCCATAATATTAAAAAAAAAGTTGGTTTTTTTTTTTTTTTTTGTCTTTTTGAGACAGGGTCTCGCTATGCAGTTGAGGCTGGTCCTGAGCTCACTTTTGTAGCCCAGGCTGGTCTCGAACTCGCACCAATCCTTCTGCCTCAGCCTCCCGAGTGCTGGGATTACAGGCGTGAGCCACCACGTCCGGCTAAAAAAAAAGTTTTTAAAAAAGATTCAATGCAAACTTATAAGAATATTAAAAATTGGAAGGAAAATATTAGAAAATGAAATGGAGAGAATTATTAAAGAAATACTGGAAGAAAATGTCCCAGTGTGTCCACTAAACACTAAACAATTAAAACAAAAGAAGTAGTATTATTAAAGTTGAAAACAGTTGCAATGAAAGGATATGCAAATAGTTTTCATAGAAGAAAAAATACAAACAATTTAGAATATTTTTAAAACAACACTAATAGTAAAAGCCAGTAGGGCTTCACAATTTGAGAGGAAATGCCTTTCTGAGGACTTCTATATGAAGTTCAAGTGTTCTTCACATGCAAAAGACACTTCTAGGAAAACAGGCTCTAAGACTGAATTTGTCTAGGAGGTAGAAAAAAATGTGTTACGCAGAGAGTAAAGCATAGAAAAGGAAAGCATGCAATCTGGAAAACAGGGGAGCCATGAAATAAAAGTCTCAAAAATGATAGGTAAGGAAAGTAATAAGCTGAGAAAGTACCTGTCTGAAATTAATGGAAGATGAAGGAGCCCAGGGAAATGAGAGAAGAGCCATCCACCACAAACAAAAGGGAACTAGACGAACTTTTTTACTAGACATATCACGAAGACATCGGAAAGAGTAGGAAAATGCCAATAGGCTTATACAGAAAGAGACAAAATCAGAAGCAATTATGAACTGAAAAATGAAAGACTATTCAAGGTAAAAGGTCTGGCTGTAGTACACTGGTTTGTCAGGGAACAACACTTTGGCAGCTATTACTATGTGAATAGCAAATGTAAACAAAGAAAAGTGTTAAAAGGCTGAAAGAGGAAGCTAGTTTTTTAGAAGAATTAAATGAGATTACATAGACAAACTTTCAGAAACATGTGAACGTTTTGTTCCTTTTCAAATTTCTACTCTTTTTCTAGAATAGAAATGTAGTTCAGTAGGTAGAAGACAGGGTTAAAAAGTAAGAGAGCTTTCTCAAGAACTAATTTCAAGTTATCTAACTAATTAGAGCTTTGCTTATAATAATGACTTAGAAAATTTGTATGGTTATCAAATGACATAACATTCATACAAAAATGTCAAGAGGAAAGTCAATGCATGGTGAATGTTTTGTATAGTTCTTATTTTAAATTTATTTAAATTTTTAAATAGTGGAGAAAGATCTATCCTGAAGTACATCTTCAGCATTTTCTGTGTCAAATATCATTCTAAGGACAGCTTAATTATCTTGATTAAAATACAATGCCCTTCACCAAGTACAGAATGATCAAGCAGTGGTCTTTCCAAAGACCATAAATATGAGTGTTGTTCACCCTGCCAAAATGATGTGCAAATCCTCATGCAATATTTGGGTCATGAATATTCTTTCATCCTCAGAATTCTGGATGGTGTACCTGCGTGTGTGTCTGCGTGTGTGTTCACATGTGTGTATGTGTTTTCCAATCTCAAAGTATAGGGGAGATGTTCCCAGGCTATGGTGAGGGAAGGAACTCTTATACTCTTAAGATAAGGCCAAGCATTAGGACCTTTTGTATTTGCAACCTTTTGCTTAAACTTTCAGAGGATAGTACAAGTTCAACAAATGTGGCAGAGAGAATGAATTGAAGGCAAGAGAACAGTTTAATTTATGAAATACCAAATATGAAGAAAAAAGACTCTTATGCCTTAGTTCTGGACCAGCCCCAATTTTTCAATTGTTTAGCTTAAATGACTGGTCTAAAGTTAGACAATAAGCCAAAAATATGTGTATCCCAGATGTTCATGTTTGTGTGGCTTCTGGCAAATCAGTTAGTTGAAAGCAGATATTTCTGGAAGGTTAAAACTGGAAGGAAGCTTCCAGTCAGATCCAAGCTCTCACTGTCTAATTAAAGAAACTGCATCCTCAGAGATAGCAAGCTTGCCCAAGGCAAAGAGCCAGGAAAACTTAGAGGCACCGTATGCCAGGCAAGTGCCACATACCTGGGAACAACATGCTGAGTTCAGTCCTTCAGTCAAACTTTAACAGATAATGGAAAGCAATATGGGGAGGCTGAGGCAGCCACAGGTGAAGGTATTGGAAGAGGCTCAGAGCACGTCACCTTGTGTGCATGTGCCCACAGGGGTATTTGCAGAAGTCCAGAATTGTTCTCGTACAGTAATAATGTTCAGATAACACACCTGATAGAAAAGTGGCCTTAGAAACAGAATCTAGCAATCTCATTCTTTTTTTGTTTGTTTGTTTGTTTCAGAACTTTTGTTTGTTTGTTTATTTTTATGGCTGGCTCAGCCTGCCCTGAGGGTGGGGCTGGCGCAGCATGTGGTGCCAGGGATCGAACCGCGGTCCCTGCAGCCACCTAAGCTTTCCTAAGCAGGCGCTTTAGACCACTGAGCCATCCTGCTGGGCCCAAGCAATCTCATTCTAAAACAATTAAAGGACGAGGTATACAAAAAGATGATATGGAATAATTTTACACTAAAAAATGAGAAGGAACCTCATAGGTTCCTTTTGGTTCATATACTTTGAGTCTTTATATTGAGATACATCACCTAGCATCCTTAGTTTTATTGGAATGTCTATTAAAAAGAGAAACAAACCCATCATGCCACAATACAATGAAAGGTGAAGACTGTCTCTCTCTCTCTCTCTCTCTCTCTCTCCCCTTTCTTGTATTTAGTATGGGGTCTACAGGGACTCACTACATTGAACTCATAGTGATTCTCCTGTTTTTGGCCTCCCAAACTCTAGGACTGAATGTGTACACCACAAGGCCCAGTTTCAATCACCATCTCAGAGTGCCCTGGAGGCACAGTTGGCATGGCATTGGCCGGGGATGGAACCCTGGTCCCTGTGTCTGCTTAATCAGGTGCTTTGATTGGCTGAGCTATCTGGTGAGCCCTAAACTATTTCCTTGTTGGCATACATTATTTAGAAAGTAAGACTATAATAGAATATCTTCCTTTCTGTTCCCAGAGCTCTCTGATCAACATTTTTCTGACTTTGCTAACACCAAACTGATTCAAACTGGACTCCTGGTTTGAGTTTGGCAGCTTTGCTTACTCAGGGCACTGCACTTAGTCTTTCATTCACCACATACTATTTTTCATCTCAAGTCACAAGCACAGATAATGGAAATTATCTTTTATCAAGGAACCTTCCCTGATTATTACAGAGATAGGCTGTGGCATATTCTGCCCTAGCCCCATGCTCCCATCTGTCCCCATTGAGGTGCTGCGCATTGCCTGTACCCTCCTGCCATGCTTGCTTCAAGAGTGGCAGCTGTTCCAGCTGGAAAGCTCATCTCGGTTGTCACAGCTATCCAGGGCATCCCCAAGACAATAGGAGGAACTGAAACCATGCTTCCTGAACTGCAAGGATGGGCACCGAGCAACTGTTTGCACGACATACGCATGCACACCCCAGAGATAGCCACTCTTTCTTTGATGAGACTTGGAGAAGAGCAGGTAGCATTACCACAGTAATCTGCTCTCCTCTGGCTTTGCCCAGGTGGAAGGGCTTTCATATCTAAGGCACGCTGTGCGTGCGTGCGTGCGTGTGTGTGTGTGTGTGTGTGTGTGTGTGTGCGCGCGCATGCGCGTGCCCGTGTGCATGTTTGTACGTATGTGTATGTGTGCTTTTTGCAGTGCAGTGATTCAACCCAGCGCCCTATATCTGCTAGATAACCGTGCTGCACTGAGATACATTCTCCAGCCTTTCAAGCAACTTGACTTAGCAAGTACTCTACATGGAATATTATTCTCAAGTACATCATGTAATTCTCTAATTGCTAAAAAGTTGTATCCAGCGTCCGTCCTGGAATTTCAAGAATTTCAAGGGCACAACTGTAAGCCAGAGACAGAGACAGAGACAGAGACAGAG
>PVJA010004112.1:0-88985 GCA_004027025.1 Myocastor coypus | reverse complement strand
AAAGAATTGGAAAAAAAAAAAAAGAATTAATACTGTTAAAAAAAAAAAAAAAAGAATACGGGAGGCTATGGGAGAGGATGGCAGTATCTCAAGGCAAGCCCCATCAGACTGCACAGTGGCCCCCCAGGAGGAGGACCTAGGCCCGAGAAGGAGCCAGCCAGACTGCCACACCCGGCTGCCTGAGTCCTCATGTGATCTGACCAGTGCCTTGGGCCTCGTCTCCCCAGCTGCATTAGAAAGGTGTCGGAATGATCCCCCAGGCTGCCGGATCACAGGCATTAAACGAGGGCCACCATGACCAGGGAAGGAGCTGGTCTTCATTGCATTAAATTTAGATTTGAAATTAAATTTGAAAACTCATACTCTTTGAAACTTGGGTTTGTGAGTCTGAATTTTCAGCTGTACATTTTGTGAAGTCTAAACATGGATCAAGTCTCTCTCCAGCTAGTATCTGGCATCGGAACTGCGACATGCTGTGAGCCTAAATGACAAATCAGAACTAAAAGGTTTAGGACGGAAAGAGAATGGGGCTGGATTTGGTGGCACACACCTGGAGTCCCAGCACTCAGAGGCTGAGGCAGGAGGATCTCTAGGAGTTCAAGGCCAGCTTGGGTTACTTAGTGAGGCCTTGTCTTTTTGCTGTCATTGATTTATCTGTTTCATTATGGTACTGGAGATTGAACTCAGGACCTTGCCCTTCCCAGGCTGTCACTTATGCCACTGAGCTATCTCCCTGGCCCAAGATCCTGTCTTAAAAAAAATTAAAAAATCCACCCCCTCAAAAGTAAACACAATGGAAAAGATCAATTAACGACTTTTAATATATATATTGAAATAATATTCCCTATCTACTCAGCCAAATAAAATGCATTATGAAAATCAACCTCACTGGGCTGGTAAGATAGCTCAGTGGACTAAGCACCTGTTTAAGCAAGCACAAGGACTGGGGGTTCAATCCCTGGCACCACATGCTGCACCAGCCGTAACACCAGGTGCACTGAGCTGGCCAGGGAGACCAGGGGTGGTGGCGCACACCCGTAATCCCAGTGCTGGGAAGGCTGAGATGGGAGGATCATTAGGAGTCCAATCTGTGTGGTGAGACCCCATACCAAACACATAAGTAACAATGCCGATGATAACGATGACGGTGATGAAGATAATCTCACCTATTTCTTTGTATGTGTTTAAAATGTGGCCACTAAAAACTTTAAATTACACATGTGACTCATATGCGGGTTCCCTTGGCCAGCGCTGGACTAGGTGGTCTCAAGGTTTCTGTTCTTCTTCCATCATAGAATACCAACAACCACACCCTTAACCATGGGCCCATATACTACTACCCAGACCCTCACAGGTTCCCCCAGTGCTGGAAGGAAAGCTATTTATGCCATTGCAGAGCAAAAAAGACCACGGCTCAGTGAGACAAAGGTGCCACCATTCACAGCCACCCAGCCAGGGTGGAAGTGAGGTGTGGATATGCGGCACCTGGAGGATCTCTTGCCAGACTTATGACACATCTGCCAGTGGAGGTGACAGACCCAGGATCATGGTCTGGGGCAGGAGGCTGGGCTTTCTCCAGGACAGGGTACTGTGGTTCTCCAACCAGGCACCCTCAGGACCGCAGTGGGAACACCCCCTGGGGAGGCGGTGGGCTGGCGGAGGTCAGCTGGCTCCGTCCACACAGTCATGGGTCCCATGGGGACGGGGATGTGAGCTGAGAAACACACTGCCTAGCGTCACAGAGGTGCGCTTGCACAGAAGGGCTCCGGCACTGCCAGGTGACATCATCTGGGGCAGAGACATGAGCCATCCGGAGCTGGCTGTGGTATGTATGCCATGGGCTTGCCACCACTGGCCTCGGGGACCCTGGGCTGTGTGCGGGGGGGGGGGGGGGCAGGTCCAACTGCACGGCGCCATGTGCACAGATGCATTTCTGTAAAGCCCTGGCGGCTTGTAAAATTCTATTTTTAAATACTTGAGTCTTTCCAGGACAACCACTGGGAGATCTTTGTCCTCCAGCCTCATGCCCAGAGGGCTCAGACACAAGCCCCTTACTGTCTGTGTTAGTCGACACTCGTGAGACTACCCTAAGCTCTCTCCCACCCCAGCAGATGAGAATCTTGAAGGATAGCAGTAGACCAACCGCAGCACTGCTCCACCACCACCACTGTTATCACTAACATTGTCACCAACGCCACCACTGTCACGATTGCCATGGCGAATGCCATCACCTCCACCGTGATCAACACCATCACTGCCACCGTCAACAGTAACATCACTACCATCCTGGCCACTAGCACAACCACTGCTACTACCACATCCACGGTCACCACCATTGCTACCACTGTGACCGACATCATCATCACCACTCTCAGAGACCGTCCTTTACGTCTACTGCTTTTTGTAAAGTGCTTTCCCACTTCCTAGTCCTTTACAGATTAGAAATCTGAGGGCTCAAAGGGAGGCAGTAGTTGGACTAAAGCCACAGAGAATGCAGGCTGTTCAAGTCAGGAGCCCAGATTCCACCTCTAGACTCTGATGTTCGAAGATATTCCTGTATGGTCAGGACCCATTCCATGGCTGATACTTAAAATTCACTAGAAAGAGGGTCCTCGGGATATCGAAACTCAAGGGGATCTCAGCACTGGTCAAGAGGCAAGTGAGATGTCACCCACGAGTGATCGATGGAGAGCCAGGGCCAGGCCCCTCCTGTTCAGCTCCCCCTGGCCCACTTCCCTGCTGCTGAGTCAAGCCTGGGGTAGCCTCCAGCGAGACCAGTCTGCCCAAGTCCGTGTTCCTCTCTGGCTCGGTGCTGAGCTCACCCTGTTCCAGCCGTGGAGGGGATTAGCACTTCAGTTCTATTTTTAGGAAACAAACATTTTCCCACAACTGGTTTGTTGCGGGCTCATTTGGATCCTTCTCAGGTTACTCCTTTACACTGTACTGGGAGACAACTCCCTGAGCAGGCCTGGAAGGAGGTGGGTATCCAGGTCACAAGCAAATCTCTCTGCTAGGGGCAAGAAGAGGGGGCTGCCTAGTACAGAGGCCCGGCCCCGCCCCGCCCCGCCCCGCCCCGCCCCGCCCCGCCCCGCCCCGCTCTGTCCCGCCCCGAAGGCTACCCTAGGTCTGGGATCAGGCAGCCGAGCTGTAAGGTGCCTGCGCCTCTGCTCCACGCTCACACACATTCTGCTCAGGTGCAAAAACTGCTCCTGCCCGCTGCGAAATCAGACCCTGGACACAGCAGGGAACCAGGGCCTTGGTCCAGCTGGGTCAGGGCAGAGGCCAGGATGTGCAGACCCCAGCAGGCCTGAATTCAAGCCCTGGCTCTCTCTCTTTCTTACTGTGTGAACCTGGGCAGTTCCTGGACCTGTCTAGTTCCCCTCGTCCTCAGGGGCTGCTATTAGTAACAAAGAGCGTGATAGAGTGCTCCAGACTTGTCCTACATGCAAGACAGGAAGATTCCTTTCCACAGCTGTCAAGGGCCGGGGCCTGATTCACCCTGGGCCTGGCCCAGAAAGGCACTCAGACTGAGTAGATTCCCCTGTGCAAGACAGCAGAGATTCTCTGGTTTTTCAGTCAACAGAGTTTGGGTGCCCCCTTGGTGCCAGGCCCTGGGGCAGATATCCACAGGGCTCTGCATGTTCTGGGGATCGGGGCCCAGCCTGGGGCCAGGGACAGCTTTCTAGGATGAGTGATGGCTGCGGGGCTAGCTGAGCGCAGCATGTATAGGGAGGACAAGGAGACAGGCTCAGACGTCGGCAACAGCAAGTGCAAAGGCCTGGGGGTGGGGCAAGGCCCCTCCAAGGAATGCAGAGAACTCAGTGTGGGGCCGGGCAGGGCAGGACAGGTGCCTGAAGAGGGCAGAGGCAAGACTGGTGCTGCGGGGAACTCACAGGCGAAGCCACATCTTTGGTGGCTGCAATCAAGAGCTCCAGCCCAGCTGCCCAGGCGGGCTTGCGTCCTCCACCCCCAGGACCCCAAAAGCTGCACTCACCCGGACACCAGTGATGCCAGGGGGGCCGGGAGGCCCGTCCTCGCCCTTCAGCCCTTCCTGGCCTTTCTCACCGCGTTCACCATCAGGCCCTGGGTCCCCTCGGTCCCCCTGTGTCAGAAGAGCAGGAGGAGGAAGAGAGAGAGAACAGGTGAGTCCCTGGACCACGAACCCATCAAGCCACAGGGCAGCATGGCACCCACAGCCTCCCCCGCTGGGCTCCCCGAAGGGTCTCTGAGCTGCCCAGAGGGCTGGGGCTGGCCCTGCCTCATCGTTCCCAGGAATCACAGCAGCCCTGACAGCTTCCCTGTCCCTGTCTGCCCTGGGGCCAGGACCGGGACTCAAGAGAAGCCACCGCACAGCCACCGCCTGCTCACACATTTCCAGGAAAGAGCAGGTCCGGAGACACCACTGCTTCAGACACACATGGAGGACAGAAGCTGAGTGGGAATCTGACCTCGGACTGAGGAAGAAACTGCACCACAGGGGCCCCTCAGAGTCATCTCCACTTGTGTGCAGCCCCTGCTCACACAACACTGGTTACAGTAGTGCCCGCAACAAAGACCAGGCCAGGCCTGCGTGGCTGGGGCCCAGGCCAGAGCAGGGGCGCTGCTCTTCTCAAGCCATGCAGGGAGTGGGGGCCAGGAAATTTGGGTCCAAAGGCCCAGTGTGCTGCCCTAAATGGCCCGTACCACGGAACTTCGCTGTTCTGTTGCTGCCCGCCTGTGTGGCCACTATTCCCCTTCTGTAGGGCAAGTGGACAGCCACTTGCGTGGGCACGGCCCTTTCTTGGGGCGGAGCCAATTTTGTTTGTTTGTTTTTTGCCTGAATCAGTTCCATCCTCTCAGCACTCTTCTGTCCTATTTTACAGATGAAGAAATTGAGGCAGAGCTCAATTCAGTCATTTGGCCCAAAGGATCCCAGCTTGTAGAGGTGCTGGAGCTGGCAGCAGGAGCTTGGGTACCTGGCTGGCTCCCTCGGAGAATGAGCCCAAGGGACACTGTCCTTGGAGCTGAGGGTGCCACACTGTGGTCTTCCTGGGGCTGCAGGGGTCTGAGGGCACCTGAGGCTCTATTCCAGGGGTGAAAAACCCCTTGGATTTGGCTTTGGGGATAAAGGCACAGGATTGCATGGTTCTCGTGAGAGCTGGCTTAGTGCAACCCTGGGTCTCGAGCTTGCTCTGCTCACCTGTGCCCTGCCTTGTTCCTGGGGATGGCAGATATGTGCCGGTCTTGCAGGGTGGGGTGGAGGCTGTTGCCCTGGGCAACGGATGTGAGGTATGCAGCCTGGACAGTGGCTGCAGGACTGAGGAAGTATCCCCATCCCAAAGCCATCTCCAGCCAGTAGGCCAGGAGTCATAAGGACCAAAATGACCTGGGCATGGAGGCTCCTGGGTGAGCAAGGGACAGATCATGGCAACAGGCTAAGAAAGACAGTGTGGCTTTGCCAGTTTTGTTTCTCAGTGTGGCACTTCAAGGAGGGCACAACTAACCATGGGCACAGACAGCAGGGTGCAGAGGGCCAGGAGCAGAGGGCTGGGGCTTCAGTAGAGACTGTGGAGAGCAAGACGCTGTGTGCTCAGCCCTGCGCCCAGGGGCGGGGGGCAGGAGGGCAGTGGCCAGACACTTCTCTAGCTCAGCCAGGAGACAGCCTGACACAGCCAGAGAGGGGGTGCTGCAGAAGGTCTGGGCAGCAGGTGGGCTCCTGAGGCCCCTTACCACTGCGACCCTTAGGTTCCAGACACGGCCTGGCATGGGGGCAGGGACCTGGCCCCGATCTGCTCCTGTAGCCCCATCTGGTGCCAGGACTCTGCTCCTGGCTTCTCTCTCCTGGCCACCAGCTGTCCTGGCTCTCAGGAGGGCATCTGCTCTCAGTAGTAGGGCTTGTTTTCAGGGACAGGCTGGGCTCCAGGGATGGCCAGCCCCCATCCCATAGCCTGAGCTGCCATGGCAGGGCGGGGCTGCTTGTGGATGCCACACAGAATGGGTTTTGGGAGTGCCCAGGGATACTCTCGATCCTTGGAAGGCTGCCAGCGGTCTGAAGAGCCCTCACAGTTGCCTGGCTCAAATTTCTCAGTTTATAGGCGGGAACAAGCAAGGACCAAAGGTGGAGACTCCAGCACAGGGAGGGCCCAGCCTGGGCTCCTTTCAGTGCCCAGGGCCTGTGCGCCTCATCCTTGGGCTGAGCTCCCTGAGTGTCCTCGACTGCTGATGGCCCTGGGCAGCTACCTCCTTTGTGAATAAGGATCAAAGGGCACCCGAGGAATGAAAGAAAGGAGCCCTGCAGACAGCTTAGCCCAGGGCATGGCAGTGAGCAGCGGACGCAGGAGGACTATTGGCCAAGTTGTCACTGTCACCAACAGATGGCAGAGAGTTACTGGGCACGGACATAAGCAACAAGCTTTGCAGTGCTGCCCACGTCCAAGAGGTGCCCTTCACCAGGTGGCTCTATAAGAAAATGGTCCCTCCCAGGGACCAGGCTGGCACACAGCAAGAGGACAGAACTGGCTGGAGAGAATAGAACAGGAGGAAGACAGGACCAGGGAGAGTGACAAGCAGAGGAAGAGAGAGAGGGAGACGGCTGCTCCTGGAGGCCTCTGCATATTTCCTCTGGTAGATCCTATGCAGAAGTGTCAGCTGGAAGGGGAGAGATGAGGCTGTGGCGTCAGGCCTCAGTTTCCTCATGTGCTGGGTGCGTGCTGATATTCTGGTTAGGAGGACTAGTGGGTCAGCGAATGCAGAGATGGGGGCCTTTAAGGTGGGTGGTGCCTTAGGGCAAGGGCACAAAGCACTTGGTGTTAAGGGCTGTTGCCATCATCGCAGTGGACGGCATCTGGCCAGGGGCATGGAGGGTCGTGTAATGCTCCTCCGAGCCTCACCAGGACCTCAGCAGGACCCTAGAACTCAGCAGAGCTGAGTGGGGAACAAGTAGAGAGGAGAGTCAGGGGTGCACCAGCAGGTGCACTCTGCAGTGCACCAGCAGGAGCTGACTGTGGGAAGGGGTAGTGGGGTGGGGAATGGGGAAACTGAGGCCCAGAGAAAGGGAAGGCTTCCTGAGGTCATGTGGAAGGAAGGGGTGATGGGGGGGTGGGGGACATGCTACTCAGGACCTTGGGGCGGGAACCTGACTTGCACCACAGTGCAGGTCCACCACAGGGCCAGGCTGGGCCTGAGATGAGGCAGGGCCAGGTTAGGGCTGCAGGGGCGCTGGTTAGTTAGGGAGATGCCCGCCTGCAAGGCTGACCCGTGCGGAGGGCACCCAGCCCTTGGGGCACACAGAGCAGCGGGGCTTAGCCTGGCCAGCAGCCTTTGGCACCTGGGGACTGTGGCTTGCATTTCAGCCCCTCCTCTGCTCCCCGTGAGCCTCTGCTCCCCACCTTTAGGATGGGTGCATGTGTTATGGCGCAGCGGCCTCCATCTGGGTCCTGGAGGTGCCAGTCTCTAGCTACGTGTCCTGCGGGAGCTGCCTAACCTCTCTCAGGTCTGTTTCCTCACCTGGACATGGAATTTCCCTTGCAGCACAGATGGAGCTAACACACTTGAAGGGCTCCTTAAAGGGTTCAGTATGGTAGCTGGCATACTGACTAGGCTTAGTCTTCCCTAGGTGCTAAGGAGTGGCTATAGGATGTTGCATTAGGACCATTTCCTGATTGAGGATGCTGGAAGGTGATGGCTAGGAAAGCCCCGGCCTCTGAGCCTGACACAGGCAGGTGCTCAGGAAACGCCCTGAGCCAAGGGAAGCTGACATTTTCAGAAAGGGCAGGAAGAAGATGGGAGGCTGGATTGGGCAGGCAGCAGGTGGTACTGAACACTGCTGACACCCACCCTGCTCTCACTGGGTGAGGAAGTAGACCACAGAGCCATGTGGGAGGCAGTGCTGGGGAGGAAGCTTAGCACTGCAACGTTCTCCCAGAAGAGTGCTTACCTTCAGCCCATCGGGCCCTGCGGGGCCACTGTCTCCCTCAAGGCCTGGCTCCCCCTGGACAGGGTGACAGGAAAGACAGGAGGTATTACAGGGGGCAGGACCATACCAGAAACAGGACCCCACCCCAGGTCCCCAGGCAGAGGCCCTGCAGGCTTGGGCCACCATAGGTTCAGGGCAGCCAGGATGGATGGATGAATGAATGAATGTAAGAAGGACTGAATGAATGTAAGAAGGAATTAATGTAAGAATGAATGAACGTAAGAATGGATGAATGAATTTAAGGACTGAATGAATGTAAGAAAGACTGAATGAATAAATAGAAGAATGAATGAATGTAAGAATGAATGAATGAATGAATGAATGAATGAATGAGAAAGCAGAAGGCTGAGGCCTCGCTCTAGGCCCTCTAGGACATGACGCACAGACCCCCAGGCCACAAGCTGCTCTGGCTGGCTGTGCGGCCTACAGGCCAGCTTTGCCTCAGCGGGTCTCAGCGCCACTCTGGCTTCCTGCTCACTGGCTGTCCCACCACAGCACACAACTCAGTCCACATGCTGTTAGTTTCTTCATCTGGGAAATGGGGCTTGGTCCCCCATTTCTCCTGGTCTGCTTGAGATCTCCTTAATAGAACTGGAGCAAACCCTCACTGCACTCCTCAGGAAAGAGACAGATATGAAAATTCTGCTCCTCTTGCACCCATGGAAGACATCACTAATTGATCCACTAGATCATAAGCCCTATGAGAAAGGCCTGCCACTCGCTGCTGGGCTCCTGATACACAGCAGCTACAATGGTCAGGGGTTCGCCTTTCCTTTTCCTATTGGGTTCTAATGGAACTCAGGATCCTTCTTTATTTTATTTTATTTTATTTTATTTTATTTTTCTTGTTTCAGAACTTTTGTTTGTTTATTTATTTATTTTTATGCCCTGAAGGCAGGACTGGCGCAGCATGTGGTGCCGGGGATGGAACCGAGGTCCCTGCAGCTGCCCAAGCTTTCCTAAGCAGGCGCTTTAGACCACTGAGCCATCCTGCCGGGCCCCTCAGGATCCTTCTTAACACTGTCCTGTAGGAAGACTCTACTGCCCAACCCTGGTGAACACCTGCACCTTGCTATCTCAGGGCCCCAGCTCCATGCTGTGCAAACTTCTTCTCCCTCTGCCTTAATTCATGGAGTGTGCAGACATGCAGCCATGAGTAGCCAATAGCATTGCAAAGAGAGAAAGATGGGAAACAAAGAGACTTGGGTTGGAGACCCGGTACCCCCAAACTGAGATCCGCACCACCTCCCTATCATTCTTAGCTCCCACCTTGTCCACCTTGGGTGCTAAAGGTATAAGCAGGGACCTAATACACTTGGCACTGAGCAGAGAGAGATGGACACAGAGGCCTTCAGGAGCTTCTTAGAGTAAGACAAGTTTTGTGGTTTTTCTTTTGAGAAAAGAGAGAATAATTATTCAATAAAAGCACTTGGGGGTTAAATATATTCAGAGCCCTGGGTTAATCTATCTATCTATCTATCTATCTATCTATCTATGTATTTATCTATCATCTATTTTTGTATTTTAGGGAAGGGTCTACAGGGTGGTCAGGGTCTCACTACTAGATTGGACTCATAGTGATCCTGTTCCCAGCCTACCAAGAGCTGGGATTATAGACGTGAGCCACCATGCCCAGACTCAACTGCTGTCTCAGTACACCCCAAGGGTGGGGCCCGCACAGCAGGCCCAGGCATCAAACCGCCAGCTCCTGAGCCTGCTTGCAGGTGCTTTAACCTGCTGAGCTATTTGGCCAGCCTGGGTTAATCTAGAAGAAGCCACTTTCTTAACTGCAGTCCACCCAGAGCTTGTGATACATAAGAGGAACACGAAGCCTCTAGTGTGTCCTCAACATCTTGACCACAGCATGCTTTTCCTACATTGCGGAAATTTCTGGTCAGTTCCTACAGCTGAGGAGACCGAGGTACAGGGACACCGAGGGGAAGCCCTTCCCTTCCCCTGGGATCCACATCCCTTAGTGCTTTCCAAAGAGAGAGTGCATCAACTTCAACTTACCCGCTGCCCAATGAGGCCCTGCTCCCCAGGGGTGCCCAGGGGTCCAAGGTCGCCCTACAAGAAGCCAAAGACAAGCACATGGGGGGTGGGAGGGGCCAGCGCCAGCCCCCACCACACTTTTTGTTTCCACTGGCTCTAATTTGCAGTAAGGAGGAGCACCCAGGGGAGGTCGTTCTTCCCAACGGCCCAGGCAAATCGCAGCACACCAGAATCCCTATACCAAGTCAGCTCTGGCCACGGGCTCCTCTCACACCAGTGCAGAAAGGTCACCACTTTCACCACCACCATCGTGATAACGATCACCACCGCCCCCATCCTTGGCACCGTTGCATGACGACCACGGCCATCACCACCTCACAGTCATAATCACTACCACCACCAGCATCGTCACCACACTACCAGGTACTCGGCTTTGTTCTAAGTACTTTTATAAAATGAACTTGTGACTTTCCTAACACCTGGAAGGAAAGGTGTTCTTCCAGAGAGGAAGCTGGGAAGCTGGGAAGCTGGGGTTTGTGCCGCAGCACGCGCCCACCGTAATGTGGCCCATGACACACTCAGGTCCCTAACCGGGTAGCCTGGTCCCAGCAGCGCTGGATGCGGGAGACAACTCTGACTGGATACCTTCTTTACTCTCCCTTGAGATTTGGAGAGAAAGCCAAATGCAGAGGAAGGGTGAATGTCACCTGCTTCCCGAGGGACCGACTTCCCAAAGGATCTTCTCCCCCTAGGATTTCCTGACAGTGTCTGGGGACGCAAGAGGGCACAGCGCTCTGATCCCTTGGGCCGAGCTGGAATAATCCACCTCTATCTGCTGGACACGTGGGGTAGTTTCCATCATTGTTCTTGGGACAAAGGCCCTGCAACTGAGGCAAGGTCGACAGTGGCGGGCCTGGGTAGGTATGAGCTTCAGGTCACAAGTCCTCGCTGATTCTCCTTGGCAAGACTTCTGCGATGTCCTGGGCTGCTAGCATGGGTCAGCGGCTCCCAGGCCCGGACAGGAGCAACATTGTCTTCCTGCAGCCGTGAGGAGAGGGCTCTCTCTGGGCTCAGGCAACAGCGGGCACCATTTTTTGGTAGGTAACGAGGGCACCAGGGCCGAAGGGCAGATGGATGGCATCATACAGGCCAGGAGGTACTGCCACCTGGGCACACAGGCAGGCAGGTGCCGCAGAAAACACTGCTGGGCAGACACTAAGCTGGGGCAACAGGCAGGGGAGGCTGTCCACTGTGGCCATGCTAGGGCCTACTCTCCAGCCCATGGCACAGAAGACCTATTATCTCGGGACAAGAAAGACCCATTTCTCCCCGGGAGGATAGTGCTGCCAGCCTAATTTTCCAGTCATCTCTCTCTCCTTTCATCCTGCCTCACCTTGATCCCAGCTTCCCCAGGAAGGCCAGGCTCTCCCACTGCACCTGGCGGCCCCTGCAAGAAAAGAAAAGGCCATGGGTCTCTCCCATACCAAGGGCTGGCACTGCCTGCAAAACGGGGAAAACTGTGACCCCAAGAGGCAAGGGATATATGCTCAGGCCACACAGCATGAGACCAGACATGGGACAGAGCTGCAGCTCCAGGTACTTGGGGATGGGGCCTGGGAAGGGGTGGCGAGGCCTGGCAGAGGCCCAGGACTACCAGCGACTGCTGGGTCCATCCCTCCCCATACCTGCAGCTGACCACATAGACATTCCTTGGCAGGACAGGCAGGAAAAGTCATCATTCACATAAGGACAAGGGGCCAGTGGGTGTCTGGGGTTGGGTGGGTCCAGAATTCTCCCACAGCTAAGCCAGCGTAGTGAGCGTAGGATGGTCTTGAACTGTCACCAGGGCATGGCTTCGGCCTTGCATAATCCCTGGAGCTCAGTCTGCTTCTGGATGTGGCCAGCTGTCGGAGGCCCCTCCCGACTCCTTTCCCGGTGACCCTCAGTGGACTGGGTCCTCGTTTACTGTGCTGGGTGAAGTCTCAGCAGCAGTGGGGCGGCAGAGGCTGCTACTTTCAGTGATGCCAAAGAAGCGCTGCTGCTCTCCACGATAGTCCCGACCTTTCACCCACCAAGGCCGCACGTCTTTGCCCTGAGTCCCAACCTGAGGCCAGGGCAGGGAGGGCAGGCTGCACACCCAGGAAGCAGCGAGGGACACACAGGGACCTCAGCACTCACCTTGGGTCCCATCTCTCCTGGAGGCCCAACTGGCCCCTGGGGTCCCTGAGGGCCCTGAAAGACAGACAGACATTGGGAGACAACAGCCTGGGCCTCCCTTGGGTCTGAGGCTCAGTAATGCAATCTGGAGCAGTGAGGAGGGGAAACTGGGGACCAAGCAGCACAACCCTCAGGGACCCCTAGTCACGCCGAGGAGGAGGGGTCCCCCATCACGCGGCCACACCTATCTACACCCACTGAAGCCCAGCAGGGTGATACCTGCCCTCCTCTCACTGCCCTCTGCTTCGCCCCCTCCCCACCCAATCTGCCCCACCCTGCTGCCTGAGGAATCCAGAAAGTGGTCCAGGGAGCTTCCTCCTGACCCCAAGAGCTGCCCTCGCCTGAATCCCCACCATCGTCCGTCCTTACTGGACGTTCACAAGCTCTGAAGCACCTATTCTGTCCCCCACAACCCGTCCCTCTGGAGCCTCCCCCGAAGGGCGAGGCGATGGGGTCACCACCTCTGCTCCACGCCCTTCAGAGGCTCCTGTGCCTTTGGGATGAAGATGGGCACTCCAGGGCCACATGACTGCCTCCTCGTGCCGCCCAGCACACCCTCACTACCTTTCCTCATGCCCCACTCACCACAGAATGACAAGGGAGGACACAGGTCGCCATTTCCCTAGCAGGAACCAGGTCAGAGCCCCCCCACCCCCGCCCCCGAACCCTGACAGGCCCTCATCAATGCCTCTCCTTGTCTGACCATACAGCCTGTAGTCCGGGCAGTGACACCTCTAGGACCAGCCTGCCAGGGACGAGGACACCACAGAGGCAAAGAAAGGGGCTTACCGGTTCTCCTGGGAGCCCCTTGGTGCCCGGGGGGCCTGAGGGACCTGGGATGCCCTGCAGAGGAAGACACGGGGGACCTCAGTCCCTCCCCAGCCTTCTCCACCCAGCCTGTCCCTTCAACCTCTCGACATGGCTGAAGCGTCTCAGGGTCCCCCCCCATCTCCCCCTGCAGCCTTGTGATGGATACTAAGGCTGAGATCCTGGAGTAGGAGCCATGTCCAAGGGGCTTCTAGGTGGGGGAGGTGGCATTTCCACTGCAGGTGGGAACTCAGCCGTTCTGAGCAGCTGGCCCCATGCGCAGCTGGCCCCAAAGCCCCATGCTGGGCATTGCAAGAAATGATTCTACTTACCAGAAAGCCTCGCGGTCCCAGGTGGCCTCGCTCGCCAGCTGCGCCCTGGAAGTACATGTAGGGACGTTAGAGGCACACATCACAGGGCGGGGGAGGGAGGGTTCCAGCAGTCATCGAGGTGTCCTCAGCCCACATACCTGCTGTCCAGGTGGGCCCGGTCTGCCCCGAGGTCCTGCAGGGCCCTGAGAGAGCAGAGAAGCAGAGCTGCACAAGAACTGTGACAGCCCTGCACCGGAAGGAGCCCACCCCAGGAGCTGCGAGAGGAGCCCGGACCAGTGTCACCACTGTTCCCATTGCACAGCTGGGAAAACCAAGGCCAGCAAAGAGTGGCAGCATCCCACAGTCACTAGGTGCCGGGGACCAAGAACCAAGGACCTCTTCCTACTGATAGGGCACCAGAGGCCTCCTAAGAGGCCTGGGCGCCCAAGGCTCCCAGCACAATGGCTCCTCTCACTCTCCTTGTCCCTGCCTGGTGTCCTCTTCCTCAGGGGCTGCAGGGGGAAGGAGGGGAGGTAGATAATTCTCAGGAATGCAGCCTCTCCAGGACACCCTGTGATCCCCCCGAGGGACTTGGTGCTGGGCCTCGGACCCAGTAGGATGAGGGTGAGGAAGGGTGGCCCAGAGGGCTCATACCTTCTGGCCCCTGGATCCCTGCTCTCCAGCTGGTCCATCTGGTCCTCGGGGACCCTAAAATGGGAGGAAGGTTCTGGCATGGTGGACAGCAGGGGTCTCCTTCAGGCTGGGAGCTGGGTGGGTGGGCTGCCCAGAGCCTGAGACCTTCCTCTCCACACCACCTCCCCTTGCCCACCCACTGCCACCTGAGGCAGGTCGCTAGCCTGCAATGATGGCCCAGGTGGCTCTTCGAGAATGAAGCTGGCCCGTGCACAGCTGCATCTAAGGAGGTCTCAGAGCCAGGGCTGCTGGTACCATCTACGCAGCCAGCAGTCTGGGAGGCCAAGACAAGAGGATCAAAAGTTTGAGCCCCGATGAGCTCAGCAAATTCACAAGACCTCGCCTCAAGAATTGTAACCAACAAACAAAAAAGGCCAACCAAATAAGGGTACATAATGGGAGTCCACTCAAGAGATGTAGACACGGCTCAGGAAAAGAAAAATAATGTTCTTTAATAAATGCTGTTAACCCTCTAAGGCAGGCCCTAGAGGATGTCATACGTATTGCAGAAAACTCACCACACTGCTAGCCCTTAGGAAAGAAACTGAGAATTCGTTCTCTCCGGCTCTTGTGCCTAGAGGTATCCACAAAGCCTCACGCACTCATAGGTGGGGCTTTTTCAGAGGTGGCCGGATCGGAAGTGTGTGACTGATTCATGGAGCAATGCGGGGATTGAGCTGGGCACCCCTGAATTGGTGCACTGACTGGTGCGACGCCACCCCGATCCCCACAGCCTGGATACAATGTTCAGGAGAGAAAGAGCCTGCCTTGCCCCTGGCTTGCTGAGCCACCTTCCACCCACTCTGAGCTGTCTCTCTTCTGCAATACCTGCCTGCCACGCCTCTCTGCTTTGGAGCCAGGTGAGTACAGAGTGGAATGAATCTCCGCAACCTGTGAGCCAGGTAGACCTCTCCTCCCTTAACTCTGGATGTCAGATATTTTGTCTCTGTGATGAGAAAAGGAACAGAGACGCCCACTCCGCAACGGAGCAGCAGCTCACGGAATAATGCATGTCTGAAAGCCACCACTTGAAGCTGCTGGTAGCTGTAGCAGCCGAAGGTCACTTGTCTCAATCTTATGATATCTCAATAAACTTAAAATTAAAATATCGATACAAGTTTTTTCTTTTCCTGAGCAAAAATTTAACAACGAAAAATAGATCATAGGAAGGAGTGAGACAGATCATTCTCTAATGGGAAGGGGATCAACAGGTGGGGTCTCATCACCACAGACGTGAGCTAGTACAAATCTAACAAGTTTAAAAAGAAATCAAAGCATTGTTGAAGGAGAAATTAAAGAATACATGTACAAACATGGAGACATTTGTAGTAAATGGTAAGTAAGTAGGTGCAGCGACCCAGCTTAGTGAGAAAGCCCTCTACTGTGACGAGGACAGGGCTATGTGATTCAGGGGACCCCTCGCCATCTCGGTGCCTATACTTCACTCCCAGAACTGTCCCTGTCCATGGAGGCCAGAGTCCCTGCAAGAGACCTTGGGGACAGCCGCCATCTCTCCAAGCCTTTCTGGGAGAAAGTTAGCAGCACTCGCAGAAAAAACTACACACATGTGTTTCCTAAGTAAGGAAACTGAGAGGGCAGTGAACCTGCCTGTGGTCACACAGCTTGTGAGGGAGAGCCTTAATCTGAACCCAAGTCAGCTGGGTTCCCACTTGATTTCATCACGAAGCCTGTCACTATCTGGATACAGGTGAGGTCCCCTGTCACCAGCGGTGTGCAAGGCACAGCCTACAGAAGCCAGCCCCAGGCAGGGTGTTGGGGAACACAAGGTCTGAAATCCTTGCTCACAGAGGCCCTACTAAGGGCCCGGGGGCAAGCTGGGAGGCCAGCAGGCAGCAACCACATCTTGGAAGGGGCCCAGGGAAGCCCTTAGGCAGAACCTCAGGACCATCCCTAGGTCTCACAGGCCTGCCAAACCTTACTGGGAGTGGGGCTCAGGTCTCCCTGCTCCCCTCAGGCCCAGAGACTTTGATGTGGTCAGAAGCCTGGGTTTCCTCAAGCAGGAGAGAAATTCTTGAGGCTGGCTGATGGGAAGGGCTGAGATGGCTGGGGCCAGGCTGGGCCTCCGTCAAGCCGGGCAGTGGCTAAGGCCCTGGAGGTGCCCCTGTCAGCCACTCCTGCTTGCAGAACCCGGGGGGGGGGGGCAGTGGTTACCCTTGGTCCTTGTCCCCTCACTGAGCCAGAGAATGTGGGCACTGGGCAGCCCGTTCTGGCAAGAATGTATCCGAATCTTTCCTCCCTGCCTGCTGCCTCAGGCCCTGTGGCTCAAGGGAAATTTTAAAACAAGCTGAGTTCCAGCCAAGACATGGAAAAATCATCACAGATTCCCCTACAAGAGCTTGGCTGTCCAGGCCCAGGCTGCCCCTGTTGCCTTGTTTGCTGTCTACAAGAACGTGTGCCGGGCACCTGTACACCACTTGGCAGGAGACCATTCCATCCACCTGCCCTGCATGACTATAAAGGGGGTTGAGTTCAGTATGCAGAAGAGCCAAATTCCCTGGGTTCGGATCTCGGGCGTTCTAGCTGTGCAACCTCAGGCCACGACGTAACTTCTTCGCACCTCTATTTCCTCACCTATTAAATGAGACTAAGGATAGCACCTACCTACAAGGGTAGTACTGAGCATTAAATAAGTTAGTGCAGGTGATGGCACCCGACATAAAGTGTTCATGATCACCTCGGGCCAGCTCTTATCTAAAACCCTCCATGACTCCTAGTTACCTTTAGGGCATAACTGTGGAGCCCTGCCTGGCATGGAGCCCGCTTGGTCACTGTTGACTGGGGAACCCTAAGATGTCATCCCTTGCCTCATTTTAGGATTCTCCTCTGCTAGCCGCTCTGCCTGCAGCCTGGCAGTAGATTGAGTCCCCTTCTCCCAGGCTGGCCCTGGCTCCCTTTCTCAGAGGAGGCGCCCCGAAGCACCCAGGGCTCCCATCATCTACGTGCTGACGGTCTATGCTTAGCAGCACGTGCGACCTATTCCCTGGGGCACCAGGGCAGGCAGGTCACGCCTGGTCTGTCCCCCATGGTATCTGCAGGGCCTCCCAAGGTAGGTAGAGGCCAAATAAACGTGGCTGAACGGATGATGGAGCGAGTGAATGGATGGATGGATGGATGGATGAATGAATGAATGAATGAATGAATGAAGCACTGGTACCAGAGTCCACATCCTGGAGCTCAGGAAGAGGCTAAAAGAATAGCAGCAGGAGAGGTCCAACATGCAGCGCCAGGCTGCGTGAGCCTAAGGCCCTGTCTGGGGCTGCCAGTCACAGAGCTCAGAGACAGAACAGGGTCTTCTGCTGTGGCCCTGCCCTTATCCACATCAGCCCTGGAGTCTGGGCCAACTTACCCTGCGACCCTTTGCTCCGCGCATGCCCGGTGGGCCCCGTGATCCGCGAGGACCCTGTTGGGGGAGGAAGGTTGGGGAAGTTCTTTTCAGGGATTAGAGCAACCCAGGGGACTAGGAGTGTGGGCAGGCCTGGTGGGCTGCAGCCCCACCTGAGAGGGCCTTTGGGGAGAAGTAGCCACCGCCCTAGAGCAGAGGCCCAGGCGCCCCTAAGATCTTAGGCCTGGGCAGGGGCCTCCGGGGTGAGCCATCTCCTTCCTCCTGTCAAAATCAGTACCAAGGGGCTGCTGGGACATGTCTAGAAGCAGGTGTCCCTATGTCTCTGGGTCCCTTTCTCTTCGCAGCAGCCACCCGTGTTCCACCCTTCCCCGACACTAAATGTGACCCAGCTAGGTTTCACCAGGGTAGAAGAGCTACAGGGAGGAAGTGTCCAGATTGGAGTCTTGGGTGGCAGCTGGAGAGCCAGGAGGACAGGAGAGGAGACCAGAGCAGTGACGGGGGGAGTTGGCAGCAGGGAGGAACAGAAAGCTCCAGGGCCCTCCAGAAGCGGGTCGTTATCTGAGCCTGACGAAGGAATGACATGAGGAGCAAAGGAGAGCTGGGGAGGGCCAGTGGGGACATGGGGACAGGGAGACAAGGAAGCGGGGAGAGGCCCCAAGGGCCGGCGGCTCTGTGCTTTGAATTCTCAGCCCCGACCTGGCCTCGCACCTGCCAAGGGCTCAGCAGCCCAAGTGAACAAGGCCCCCTGGGCAAGTGGTGCTGGCAGCCATCTGGCAGACCCCTAGCAGCAACCTCTCTCCATGGGCCATAGGGGCCCCAGGACAGCTGCAGGGGCCTACAGCTTGGCACGACCCCTGGACGGGCAGGCTCTTTGGCCAAGGAGGGAAGGGTGTCCCCTTGCTGTGCTCCTTCTCTGTACAGGGCCTTAAGGACACAGATCCTGCGGCACCCTGCAGACGCTATTCCCGTCTGTCCCTCAACCCCCAGCAATGGGGGTAACACTCTTGACAAACTTCCATGGGCTGCAGCAGAACATGGATGCTAAAATAACTGGAAGCATGGGGAAACGCCAACAGGTGTAAACAGGAGCTGAAGAACAGTGTCCCTGTCCAGCAGGCCCAGTAGGCCATAGGCACTGGGTCCAACAAAGACTCACGGGCACTTACTAAGCACCCTGGAAAGCAGACTGTTAGCCCAGCTGGGTGTGACGACTCTATTCTTGTTGCAACATTCTCCAAAGGCAAGTGGCATTACACTGACTTACAGATGAGGAAATAGAGGCCCAGGGAGGAAGTTGGGGCCAGGACTTGACTCCCTGAAGTGGGCTTTTCAGAACTCTCAGTAGGTGAGGGGCAGCTGCTAGAAGGAGGGGCCCCAGGAGTTCAGGGCCAGGCCCACCTGTGGCAGAGGAGCGCAATGGCGACTCTGAGCTCTGGAAGCAGTGAGGGGCAGTTGGTTCCACTGGGTCTGGGCCAAATCACTGAGTATATAGATGTTCCTGCGGGAGGCTTCGGCTGGACCCGGGTACCTCCAGGGGCCGGGCTTGTTACTTGCCTCCGATCAGGGCAGCCTTTGGGCCTTGCAGCTGTGCCCTCAGAGTCCAATCTGGGCACCTGGCCACCAAGTCACCCCACCAAGCAGAACCTGGTCCTCCGGCCCCTGCTGCGTGCCCAAAGGCCTACCTCCATGCCCCCAGCTCCTCCAGCCCCAGGCCAGATGTGACCATTCTCCTCCTTGCGCTTGTCCTTGAGAGCCTGGAGTGAGGCTCCTGATCTCAACTACACAGTGAGGATGTCCCACCAAAAGGGCTGCGGGATGGTAGGGCCAACCGGTGCCTGGCACCTGCTCCTCTGGGATCCCTCCTGAGTGAAGGGCAGAGGCTATCATACTAGTGACCAAGGTGATGGTCCCATCTGTTGTGCCCTGAGTAGCACATGTCATCTGTCATGCATCTCAGTCCACAGTTCATTTAACCCATGTGACCACATCAGCCTGGCCATATTTCCTCTATGTTTGAGGTATGCAGAATTCAGGCTCAGGGAAGTTCAAGGGTCCCTACAAGGAGTGGTGGAGCTGGGCAGCATACTGGATCTGTGGTCGGACTGTACCCTCACTGGACAGTGGGTTTGCACTCAGAAACACAACGGCTTTGCTTACCGGGGGCCCAGGCTCTCCGGGAATCCCAATGCCCCCTGGCATTCCTGGATGACCCTGCCAAGCAAAAGGAAGACGAGGTGTCAGGGGGCGGCTGCCTTTTTCACTTCCATGGCCGGACAGCCTAAGCTGGGAGGAAGCCGAAGCTGGGCATCTAGGGCTAATGACAGGTGGCAGGAGAGCGGGAGTCACCTAGGCTGCAAAGGCAGGGGCGGGAGAATGCAGACTTACTCCTTACCATCGACCCTTTGGCTCCTGGAGCACCTGGGGGCCCCATTACACCGCGGTCACCCTGTGATGGAGACACAAAGCAGAGAAGTCATGGTGATGGTGGTGGCAGTGGCTGGTTCCATGAGGTAGGTGCAAAGGCCCAAAGAGGAACAGGGACTTGACTAAGGTCTACAGAGAGCCACTGTCAGCTCGTGGCCACACCTGGGTGGGGATCTGGGGTTTGCCCTGTGGAAACCAAGGCCCAGGGCAAGCCTGGGAGGCCGCAGCAGCCCCTGCAGCAGACCATGTACTGGTTTCCCTAGGGCGGGGGAAGGCCCTGGTGCTGGCACACTCATTGCTTTTATGCCCTTTGATCCAGGCCCACCTCATGAGGTCTTCATTAGGCCTGGCATCCTCTGGGCCGGCTGGTTGGCCTTGCTTCTCTCTGGCCAAGCCCAGATGAGGTACTAGGGGACCAGACCTGGATCACTCTTTCCTGTCCAACCCAGCCAGGCTGGGTGAGAGGGTGAAGTGGCAGGTGCAGCTGTGGCTGGAAGACAGGGACAGAGTTCACATGTGGCCTCTGTTTCCATGAGATCCCATTTTTTTTTGTGTGTCCAGCCAGCCAGTAAATATTTATGAAGATGCCTGAATAGTTAAACCCTGACTATTCAGTGAGAAGCAGAAATAGACAGATGGGCTCCCTGGAGAGGGTACTCAGAGGTGACACGGAGATGACAGGAATCTCCAGAAGAGGCCACCTAGAGCAGCAAAGAAGTGAGGCTCTGGAGGATATGACCCACCTGGGCCAGGGTTGGGGAGAGATCCTCCTCAAGGAGGACTTGGACTTGCCTTTTTTTTTTTTTTTTTTTTTTTTTTGAGACAGAGTCTTGTGCAGTTCAGGCTGACCTTGAGCTCACTTTTGTAGCCCAGGCTGGTCTCAAACTCGCACCAATCCTCCTACCTCTGCCTCCCAAGTGCTGGGATTACAGGCGTGCACCACCACACCCGGCAGGACTTTCCTTTTTAAATAAGGTCTTGCTGTGTAGTTCAGGCTGGCCTTGGACTTGCTAGGCAGCCTAGATGGCCTCTGCCTCAAGGCAGTCCTCCTGCCTCAGCCTCCCAAGTGCTCAATGATAATTGTACAACACCATACCCAGCATCCACTGGGGAGAACTGTTTGAGTCACTGACGGGTGACTCAAGAGTTACGCAGGTGAAAGTGTGGGAGCTACCAGGGTGGGAAGGGTGTTCCTGACAAAGCTGCTGTTTGTTAGTCAAAAGGGACATGGGCCAATCGAGTGACAACAGGACACCTGGATTTGCCACCACAGGATGGTTTTGTAGGCTGTTTACACTAGAGGAACCAGGAGATGAGGACATGGGACCTCCTGCAGCACTTTGTAACCTTTTGTGAATTTGTAATTATTTTGCCTTTTCTTTTTTTTTTTTTTTGAGACAGGGTCTCAGTTACACAATTCAGACTGGCCTCAGGCTCACTTTGTAGCTCAGACTAGTCTCTGACTGACAGCAATCCTCCTGCCTCAGCCTTCTGAGTGCTGAGATTATAGGTGTGCATCATCACACCTGGCTGTAATTATTTTAAAATAAAAGATTAAATTCAAATGACAAGGAAGAGGAGAAAAACAGAGGCCAGAGGGCATACAACACAGACAGCAATGAGCATGAGCCCCTGGTAGGCCAAGACTTGATGAGGTCAGATAAGTCTGAGCCTCAGTTTCTCCCTGTCCAGTGGGGATTGTGCTGGCTGCCCCAGAGGGCCTGGTCTGGGAACCAGTGAGGGCTCCAGGGCATATGGTGGGACAGGGGAAGCCAATGTGAGGCTGAATGGCTCAGTGTGTGTGTGTGTGTCACTTGCTGTCCGGGTGACCTTGAACAAGTCACTTCAAGAACAAGACAGAGCTGCAGGGAGCTCCACGGCAACCAAGGTGACGTCCACCCTCCATCTTTCTACAAGATGAAGCTTCTCGCCCTTCCGTTGCCCACCCTGGGCAGTGTCAGTGGGCAGCCACGAGGGGCCCAGGTCACAGGCATCGACTGGTTATCCCAGGAAAGTCCAAGTGTTCTTCTCCTAGTGCTAACAGGAGATTGAGGCAGGTGCCTGGGGGCTTCTGGGAAAGGCTCTTGGGGGAGGTACAGAACAGGTGTGCAGGAAGCTGGTGGGGAATGGAACGGAACCCCCAGGACCTGCCGGCCCCCTGACTTCTAGATCGCAGAGCACAAGTTCCACTGGCTGATCATTTTCCCCACCAACTTACCTTTTCGCCCACGATTCCTGGCTCCCCGACCAGACCAATGAATCCCAGAAGCCCCTAGATGACACATTTACAAAAACAAGAGGAAGTGTCATGAATGCAGTGACATGCTGAGTTGTCAAGGCAGCAGCGGGCGCCTTCCCTTCCTGGAGCCGAGGGCCAGTCTCCTGCCTATGCCGGGTGATCCTGCCGCTGGGGCTGCCACCGAGGCACACCACCCTTCTGTGGGCACCGTCCTGCCTTCCCTTACTCCGCCAGATGGTTCCGATTTGGAAGCCAAGCAGCGGGGGCCGCTGCCAGCATCCCTGGGAGTGCCACACATTCTTCCCGCGCCAGAAGCAGGCTGGGAGGCGGCTGCGCTGGGAGAGTGTGGAGCTGGGGGAGGTGTGCAAGCTGTGCTGGAAGAGGCCATCTGCCCCCATCTTTTGGGGCTCTGAGGCTGTTTCAAGGAGAAGCAAACATGCTGGCTGGGGTAGAAATACCGTAACAGCCAGCAGGTTTGCTCGGCCAAAAACCTGACTGGAATTTGGGAAGCAGGGGCTGCTTTACTGTCTCCTGAAAGGCTTTCCCCTCCCTGCTGAAAAGACACACACACACACACACACACACACACACACACACACACACACACTGTGGTTCCTCTGGCTCCTTTTTACTTCTCTGGGCGACAACTTGCCTCTGGATTCCAGAGTTTCCTAGGTGGCCACAGGCCTTCGTGTCTCCTAAACAGGTCAGGTCAAACATGGGCACAGGGTAGATGGGCACCTGCAGGAAACACACCCCGCCCTGCCCTGAAAGACAGCCAGCCCAGCTTCAGGCTCAGGCCCACCTTCCCTCCTGCTAAGGAACGTGCAGGCAGAGGGGCTCTGGAAGGGTCAGGAGAGCAAACGTGGCTTTGGAAGAACCCAGATGTCCAGCCAAGAGTTTCCAGGAGAATGAGGAAGGACATGGAGGAGTGGGTCTGTCCCATAAAATCTGCCTCCTGTTCGCCAATCTCCGGCCAGAATGAAACAAGCTGCTAACAGGCAGGAAGCTTATGTGCTCAGTGGGAAAGCCAGGCCACCTGCCAGCCTGCGAGGGTGAGAGGGCGCGCTGCCTGTCCCCAAAGGGATGGCTCTGAGCCCCCCTCCTTCTCCAAAGGGGTTAGGTGGCAGCTTCAGCAAGGGCTGTGTAGGTTCTGCTGCTGCAGCCTGAGGTGGCAGCTCCAGATCCCACGCACCTTCTCCTATCCCCAAGGCCCCGGGACCATGGGGCCATGAAGGTGGCCTGAGCTTCCAGACCTCCACACCATGTTGCCGTTGCCACAGGTCTCTGAGCCTGCTCTGGCTTCCTCCAGTTAGAGCGTAACGTCCAAGGGATGTGGTGCAAGGCATTAAGTCGCAGCTGCTATGTCACCATGAGCAATTGAGTATGAATGTAACTTTTGCAGCAACTTACTTTAAAAGACAAAGTGAACATTTTACAGGTGACCATGGTGCCAGTAACAACAGCTCTTGTGCTGAGCATTTACCACGGGTGAAGCCCTGTACCGCGTACTTCTCCACGCTATTGTCATCCGACCCTTAGGTTTGTGGATCAAACAAATGACTGCAGGAGGCCAGCAGCAGTCGCTCCTGACCTCTGAGTATGTTCTGAGCATCCCACATACCAGAAGGCACGGAGGCTCTTGGTCAGTCTTAGCTCCAGCCCATCTCTCCCTCATGTGTTAGGGCACGGGGTTAAGCCAGTGGCTCTGGCTCCCCACAGGGGAGCAGCCAGCTATTTAGAAGCTGCTGAATAAAGGGAATAAAATTGCTGTTAAAATGCCCTGCCTGACTGGCTCAGCACAAGAAGAATTTCATAGCTATTTTAAATTTATGGATTGTTGGAAGGCAGGTGGGTCCTAAACCTCCAAGAAGAAACCAAACAGGATCCTAATGAATAAGGGCCATGGAGCAAGTGCCCTGAGACTCCCCTGCTGCACTGTCCCAGAACATGCTGGCAGGCCTGTTCTGGGGGTGGAGCTCCACAGGTCCAGGGCAGCCACTCTTGGAAGCAGAGTGCTTCTACCTGGCAGTGGGTGGAAAAGCAGCTCTACAAGCCACAAGCATGGCACTGCTCTTTCCAGGCTGGCAAGAGGGCTGAGGGCACACATTTGTAAGCACAAGCAGGCACCACACAGGCAGGATCTGAGCCCTCTGGTCAGCACACGCCTGTACTGAGGATGTGCCTACGGACATCACAGCAGCACGGGACAGCACAGCAGCGGTGTCTGCAGGCTTCGCTTCCCTGAGACAGAGCTTCTTTAGGTATTTGGTGCAGTGTCTCACTATACAGCTCAGACTTGCAGTGATCCTCCTGTCTCAGCCTCCCCAGTGCTGGGATTGCAGGCATGCGCTGCCACGCCTCGAGGCAGTGCTTCTGGAAGGCAAGGCTCATGCTGTGGCCCCAGCACCCAGCACAGGGGCTAGCGAAGCCCTCACTGCTACACAGATGGAAGGGCTCAGGAGGACAGGGATTTCCAGTCCCTGTGTGGCTGGCAGCGCCTGGGAAACGAGCATATCCGAATGCCGATCTGGGCGCTGACAGTTATTTCTGCTGTGAGATCTTGGGCAAGCGACTGAACTTCTTGGGGCCTTGGCTTCCTTATTTGAAGGATGGGAATAATAACCCAACTGCCACAGTGCTACCACAGAAGTCTGTGGGCGCTCCTGCCTATGGTGTTTGGCACTGTGCCACCCCAACAGGTGACCTTTAAATGCAGCTGTTACCACGACTGTAAGAGAGCCTGTGGTATGGTGTGGGCTTTGGATCTCTTTCCCGGTGCTCCTCTGGTTCTGCCATGAACAGGAAACGCCTGCTCTTCCATCATGGCCGCATGGGCAGGGGACCTGGGGCTACAAGTACAGAGGACCATGGTACCTCAGCAGGCCTGGTGGTGGACACAGGAATACAGATATGCCTCACAGTTCTGATGTGCTATCTTTCTTGCCATGGTCAGGGCTGGCTGGACAGCTAGCTGGGGGCTCTGTGGACAAACGCTGCCTGGGCTGCCACCTAACGTGACAGCTCTGCCACTGTCCTGTGGTCATCTTGGCTGAACCAGTCTCTCCTCTGTCAGGCAGAGATTTCACTGCTGCAGAGGTCACAAAATACATCACTAAGGCTCTCCACCACTTCAAAGTTGGAGTTGTTGTGGGACTTCCAGCTGAATCTCACAACTGGGCACATGCATCAATATGAGTATATTACATTTTAGGCACGGTTTCATTGTTGTACTGCAATATAATTGATTTCCTTTGAATCTTTTGTTTATTGTATGCATTTAAAAACTATTCAGAGAAGAAAGTCCCTGGGCTTCAAGAGTTTGGCAAAGAAATCAGTGGCACAAAAAATGGTTAGGGCCCTGGATAAAGTGATTTCTAAAGACCCTTTGTGTCCTGATGGTCTAGGATTACACATATCTATTTCCCCCTGGCTCTGTATTAGCAAAACTATGAAATTGAATTTGCTGCTCACATAGTCTTTTTTTTTTTTTTTTTTTTTTTTTTTCCAACCAGGAAACACATCCAGGCTGAGGCAGCCTTTCCAAACTCCTGGGCTTCCCACAGAATGCACTCCAATGTTGCTGGAGAAGTTTCAACTATCCAGGCCTCCCCGGCTTCATTCTTTTCCTCCCCCCAACAGATGTTGCAGGCTGGGTGAGGAAGCCCAGTGTGTGGATTCTCCCAGCATTCATGCTGTGGGCCATCTGGGTCAGGGACATCATTTCTCCTCCTGGCTTGGGCTTCAGGAAGCCTCTTCCCAGGCTCCCAACGCACTGACCAATTGACTGACTGATTGGCTGATTGGCTGATTGACTGACTGGTTGGCTGACTGATTGATGATACTGGGATTAAAACTAGTTCTTTTATGCTGTGCTACCTTCCACATCTTTTAACCAAATTTTTATTTTAGGCTAGGGTCTCATTAAGTCTAAGTTCCCCAGGCTGGGTTCAAACTTTTGATCTTTCTGCCTCAGCCTCTCAGAGCGCTGGGATTACAGGCGTGAACCACCACGCTGGCTGTGGGCCCTTATTTAGCGCGGTGGCAAGATTGGCACCTTCCACCTCCGAGTCCAGAAAGTAAGCTTGCAGGAGGCATAGGCACCGGTGGGAGAGAGTAAGCTACCCACCCACTCAGCACTTCAGCTGTTTCTGTGGACTCTGACAATTGCGGGAAAGCGAACCTCAAACCTCATTCTTAATGACTAGTTGTAGCTGCCTCTCTCCTGCAGCCAGCCCTGGGCCTTGCCCCCCAGCCAGTCTGTCACCGGCTTGAATTTCATCTTCTTTATAATTTAGGGATCCTGGACCCATCTACTCCTGGCAGGCTGCTGCCTTCTTCTGGCTGAGTAACCTGACCTGCGGGTTTGACTCCAGCCCTGGGACCCACATTATAGAACCTCTTTGGGCAAATGCAGCAAAGCCGTGTGCAGAGAGGTGGCCATGGCGGCAATTTTCCCAGGCAGAGCCCTCCTTCCCATCTCTGAGAGTCACGTGGGCATAGAGGCAAGTGGGAGAGGCCCAGCCTAGTGCTGGTGCTGTTCTGAGAATTAAACAAGGCGGTGCTGGGTGCTGGTGGAGTCCTTGGCCCAGGCCTCAGAACAGGCGAGTGCTCCACCAAAGTGGCCAGTGTTCCGCTACATCAGCTGACTCACCTGTTCACCCATGGGCCCCGGCCGTCCAGGCTCCCCGGGCTCCCCCTGCAAACAATAAAGAGGAGGATGGATGGGGTGGGGGATAGGAAGCCAGCTCCCTGGAGAGCTCTCCAGGCCTCTGGCTGTTGTTACTCTTGCTGGTTAGGAGTGGGCCCAGAGAATTGAAGGCACCAATCTCACCACCACTTTATTTTTTATTTTTATTTTTTTTAATAATTTTTTATTTTATTTATTATTTTTATTCTTGTTTCAGAACCTTTGTTTGTTTATTCACTCATTTTTATGGCCGGCTCAGCCCGCCCCAAGGGCAGGGCTGGTGCAGCATGTGGTGCCGGGGATCGAACCGTGGTCCCTGAAGCTGCCCAAGCTTCCTCAAGCTGGTGCTTTAGACTACTGAGCCATCCTGCTGGCCCCACCACCACTTTAAATAAAGGCCCGCAGCCAGCGTGGCGGTGCATGCCTGTAATGCAGCAAAGGCCCTGACACGCAGCCCCTGGTGTGTGCATCTCAATTTCATTCAGGCCCTTCAGCAACACGCTGCACTTTGTGGAAGTAGAAACTAAGGACCTGGGTGTCCCCAGCCAGTGAGAGGCACTGGGATGGTCACCCTGGTGGTGCTGGCTGCGTCTCCAGCCCCACTGTGTCAGGCTGCCTGCTATAGGAAGAGCAGGGAAGTGGGGGGGGGCACACAGGGAGCCTGGGTCCCCACTGCTCATAGGTGACCTTGGGCAGTCTCCTCTGTGCTCTGGGAACCCAGGCTCACTGGTCTTCCTGGCCACTTCCTGTTCCCGCACGGGGCAGCTTTGGCCCACACAGGAGTGGCTCCTACTCTGTGGGTGGCCGCAGCTGCTCTGGTATCCACAGCACAAGCTGGAGAAAGGCAAGTGGGTCCGTGGGAAAAGTCCACCCAGACTGTGTCACCTCCCATCACAGGCACCCAGCTGGCCTCTGAGGGGCAGTGGTGAGACTTCAGAGGGTAAGAACACAGGCTCCAGCAAGCCAGGAGTCTGGCCAGAGAATAAATGTGGCTGACGGCATTCTGGTTGGAGACTCTATTTCTCCGTGGCAACTCCCCCAGACCTCAAGCTCTCAAAACCAGAAAGGCCAGGGTGGTTTGTGGACCGTTTCCCAGGTGGGAGGGAGTCATTGTCACTCGGGTCTCCACGTTCTGCCCCAGCTTCCTCTGACTTTACCCCTCTGCAAACCTGACCTACCTAATGCTTGTCTAAGACGACCAAGCGCACCCAACCCTGCTAGTGTCACCCCTTCCAACAGGGCTCAGTGGGAGCCCCTCCAGGCAGCTCCCCATGTGCTGGCGATCATTATTATTCTGCGCTGGACCGGTTCTTTCTGTTAAAGTCCACATCTCTTGTATATGAGGGAAAGAAAATGGAGATCTATGATCCCACAGCTAAGAGAGGACCTTTACCAACTTTCCAGGATCTGCTGTCTGGGAAGGAGAACAGCGTGACCTGCCCTGCAAGGTGGTAGCTTAACACCTGCTGATAGCCTGCTTCCCGCTGCCTCCACCATCCCACCACCTTCCCACCACCTTGGGCTGAGCAATCCTCCTCTGTTGGACTTGGAGGTTATGTGTCTTTGTTTTTCTGTCCTTACCCATGCTTTGTGACAAATGGGGACCGGTGTTTTCTCCCTTCTCCCAGCTGGCCATGGATTTGGGGCTTGTTTCCAGGCTTTTGTATGTCAGGCCCCAGCTATTTCCTTTGCTCCCCAGGTATCCCTTGGTGCCCTCACCTTTGAGCCATCCGGGCCAGGTCTCCCAGGAAACCCCTTCCGTCCAGGCAGGCCCTGCAACAGAGAGAGGTGAGTTAAACATACTAGGTAGATGGGGCTGGGGAACCAGGAGACCTGGCGAGGGTCCCTGTGGGCTGAGGAGAGCCACGGTGTTGGGGAGGACAGGAACGTCAGTCCTAAGGCCAGCACACAGTCAGGTGCAAGGACCTTAAGGACAGTCTCTAGCTGGGTGGCCCAGGGAAGCCCACTGGCTCCAGGCTGGTCTCTTGTTTTCATGTACAGAGTAGTAAGCAATAGGGAGCACAGGCTTCTTTACAGCAAGGGTCCTTCCTGGAGGGTCTGGAAGGCAAGCTCTTCTGCTCCCAACACTGGGATGCCCTTTGCCTTCCTCATATGGCTGTGGCATCGCCGACATGCACACAGGGGCAGAGCTGAGGCCCCAGCTGACTCACAAAACAGACATCAGGGAGATTTACAAAACAGCAAAGAGACTACCATTTTTCCATTCAGTTGATTTGCTTTGGAAAATACAGTGGGTTTTGGTTTTTAAAAATAGTATATGCTGTTTACATGATGGGTTTATACTAATTTCCAATAAATTAATAAATATATTTAAAGTGTTTTAATGACTAATATCAATACACATCACCCAAAGAGTGTGAAGAGATCCTGACCCTGAGACCCACAGAGGCTAAGGGTCTGTGCAATCACTGGGGTGAGGGGGGCCAGGGAGGAGGCTTCCTGAAGCTGTTAAGAGCCATGGCAAAGGGCCTGGGGAGATAGCTCCGTGGCACAAGGACCTGCCTGGCAAGTGCAAGGTCGTGAGTTTGAATCCAGGTCCCACAAAAAAAAGAAAAAAAGAAAAAGCCACGGCAAAAATCAAGGCTGGGATTCCAGCCAAGACCCCCACTTCTCAACTAGGAGACATAGGGCTAAACCTTCAGCTCTTTCAGCCTCACTGCTTCTCTCTGATGAATCTACAGAAAGCAGCACTGCTCTAGGGAAAAGCCCACGGGAAAGTGAGCCCTGCACCTGGCACCCAGCACCCCATGGGCGACAAGGGTAGTCCTTGGGTGCCCCCTGCTTCTCCTCGGGCATCAGTCAGCTCCTTGCTCTGCCCGGCCCAAGGCCCCCTCTGCCACCGCTTTCTGGAGCACTGGCCACTTGCTGCTCTGTCTGTGCTCAGCTGGCTGGGCTCCAGCAAATCCCCCCTCAATTGGTGCCACTCACCTCCACGCCAGGCGCCCCTGGTGGTCCCATGGGTCCCTCATCTCCCTAGGGTCAGGAGACACAGAGAATTTAAAAAGGAGGGTATTAATCCAGCAGAGCACTGGAGAATGCATCCAGAGAGCAGTGCAGGGGTAGACGGAGAAACCTTCCTGGACACAGAGAGGGAGCACCTGGCTCCATGGCCGGCTGTGCCTCAGTTTCCCCAGAGAGGAGAAAGCCTCCGAAAGCACAACAGCAGACTTCATTTGGGTTCCTGGAGCACAGCCATGACATCTCCCCAGCTAGTGGCTTGGTGAGTGAGTGAAGGAACTGGGCAGTGTCCTAGCAGTCTCCTCGCTAGTCACTCTGGCAGGCCAGGCCTGACCAAAGGCCCCGCTCCAAGGCTGTCCCCACCTGCCGCTCCTCCCCTTGCTTCCAGGAAAGCAGCCCTGTGTGGTGGCTGCGGAGCCAGAGCTGGGATCCTGCCAGTCCCAAGCAGGGACCTGGGCCAGGCGTACACCTGCCTGTGGTCTCAGAGGGAGAGGAGGGCTGTGTATCACAGGCAGGACGGAGCAGGCAAGGGCCCCATCCAAGGAACTGGCCAGAGCCCGTGAGTCCTAACCATTCTTCTTGAGTTGTCAATTTTTAATTTTATTTTTTTTAAAGAATTTTTAATTTTATTTATTTATTTTTTTCTTGTTTCAGAACCTTTATTTGTTTATTCACTCATTTTTATGGCCGGCTCAGCCCACCCCGAGGGCAGGACTGGCACAGCATGTGGTGCCGGGGATCGAACCGCAGTCCCTGAAGCAGCCCAAGCCTTCCCAAGCAGGCACTTTAGACCACTGAGCCATCCCGCCGGGCCCGAGTTGTCAATTTTTAAATGTGCCTTCTCCCCGAAATATCTATCTATCTATCTATCTATCTATCTATCTATCTATCTATCTATCTATCTTTCTTTCTTTCTTTCGGTCTTTTTGAGACAAGGTCTCGCTATGCAGTTCAGGCTGGCCTTGAGCTCACTTTTGTAGCCCAGGCTGGTCTCAAACTTACATCAACCCTCCTGCCTCAGCCTCCCAAGTGCTGGGATGGCAGGTGTGCACCACCATGACCGGCTCTATTTATTAACATGGGAAACTTTTCTACCTCTCAAACACTGTGATTCATTAGATTTAAAGGAGAGATGTATAAACGATTGTTGACTTTCATATCATATGAAAGTCTTTCATGGAAGGTATGGTATCTTTCATGAAAAAAAATTGTCCAGCTTTTTATCCCTTTTGGTTAATAATTTAAGAATACTGACTATTATCCAGTAAATTGCAAATTTCCAACTAATGTAACTAGCAAGCATTCATAGCAAGGTTTGTTCACCAACACATACCCTAAAACGAACTTTGTCAGAAGGGGAAAAAATGTGTGTCAGGTAATCCCATCTAAGTTTCCGTTCATATGCTATGTGACAAAACACAAATAGTGGAAACAGTGTAAGAGCATGCTGGGAAATGCTTTCTCATCGTCATGATAGACAAGGCTCCATAGTTGCTAGCTTATAACTTCGTACCCCTCACTGACAGCAGGAGGGTAAGAAAATCTTCTGCGGCCACTTTCTCCCTGTGCAGATCGTGTCATTCTGCAGGACCTGGCAGGTGGCTGGCTCCCAGGGGCAGGGAAGACAGTGCCATCATGGGGCCTGTGTCATGGACTTGGGCTTATGCAGACCTGGATTGGAATCTAGATCCAGTCTGCTAGTGCTCCCAGGGCCTCCCGGAGGCCTTTACCTCTGAGTCTCAGTGGCCACACTTATAGAATGGAGCTGACAATTCCCACCTTAAGTGGGTCCACTGTGAGCAGGGCAGAGGCAGCTGTTCCAGGAAAGAAAGCCCCACCCAGGACAGCGGGGAGGGTGCAGCACAGGAGGGGTGACCCTCCCTGCCACACCAGGCCACAGAAGGTCCCTGGAAGACTCCCAGGGGCTGGACTACCCCCACTGAGCGACTGGGGTGCCCTTGCTGTGTCCTGCTGAGGGGCTCCTGGTTCCTAGCAAGGGGCTGCAGACAGGCTAGTGCAGACAGTGGGAGGACAGGAGGCGGCACAGGGCCCAATGGACTCACCTCAGGCCCCAGCTGCCCACGGGGTCCTGGCAGGCCTCGAGCTCCAGGCTTACCCTGAAAGAAGAGGACAGAAGGGGTCTCAGAGGTGACCTCTCCCTCTACATTGCAGGACGGCAGAGAACCAACCTCTGAGCCAGGCCTCCATGGTTTCCACAGAGCTGAGTGGTCAGGGACTTACCTTTGTTCCCTCTGGGCCATTGTCACCGGGGGGCCCAATGTCTCCTGGAAATCCCTAGGGGAAGCAGAGACTGGGGTCACCCAGGCATGGAAGAAAAATGTGCGTCACTTGCACCACCTTTTCCTGCTGTTCAGTTGTGTGTGGGAGGGGCACCACTTGGTCCCCAAACAGGGCTCTAGGCCCAGCCTGGCACCTGGCACAGTGACTGAGAAAATACACATGAGCGGGTGTGTGTGTGAGCAACACACACACGGAGGTCAGAGCCGAGATCACCAACACAGACAGGTCTGCAGCTTCTTCTGGCGTCGGCAGGGTTGCCTCCCTACACCCCCCCCCCCACCCCGCATCTTCACCCAGGATCCAAGGAGCACAGGGCTCTCCCTCACTCTCTCACTGGGCCCAAGCACAACCCAGGCAACAAGTGTCCCAGTCCCTGAGCCTTGCTCTTCTCCGTCCCCCCACCCCCCACTCCCGCCTGGCTATCTCCCATTCACCAGCTCCCTTGCTGGTGCCTACCAAGACATCATCCTTCTCTGGGCAGGAGGAGCCAGTATGAGGACATGCCCTCATGGTCTCAAGTGCTGCACCTTTGTTAATTTGGCCTAGGCCATCATTAACCTTTAGGGGAGTTTCCTGCGAACTAGACAGCAAAGCCTTTTTTTTCCCTAAAGGCTTTGTAAGCCTTTTAAAATCTCTGTAAGCAAAATTCCCCCTACTTTGCCTTCAGAAGTGACTTTTCCTTTCTTCCTTCCTCTCATAACCAGTTGGTTAACTCCCATAACATCCTGGCTCAAACATCCTCTCAATATTCTCACTGGAAAAAGCAAAAGCAATCCTGAATTGGGAGCTAAGTACAGTGCCACAGCCTGTCTGTCTCCTCAGAGGGAAATGACTAGCTCGCCTGGAACCTTCCGTGTGTTCTGCGGCAAGTCCCTCAGCCCCTCTGGGCTCCAGCTCCCTCACCTGTAACATGGTCATCAGGGGACGTCCCTCGCAGAGCTGTGCTAGGGTTTGCTTATTTATTTATTTTTGTCTTTTTGAAGCAGGGTCTCGCTATGCAGTTCAGGCTGGCCTTGAGCTCACGTTGTAGCCCAGGCTGGTTTTGAACTTGTGATGACCCTCTTGCCTCAGCCTCCTTGAGTGCTGGGATTACGGGCATGCGCCACTGTGCCTGGCCTGAGGTTTGAATGCATAATGCGAGCAATGTGCTTCACCAGGCTCCTGGCACCAAGTAAGTGCTCAGTCCCTAGGGATTTGGGTGCCCTGGGAAACCAAGTAAGCTTGGGTGGCCCCTCTCCAGGGAGAACAGGGCATCTGGGTGCTGATCAGATCCTGGCATTGAGGGAGGGAGACCATTTCCCTGGGCCCTGGAGATGGAGCCCCTGCTATCTCAGGAATAGAGTCATATGTGTCTTGGAGGCCTCTGGTATCTCCTGGTGATGGAGTTGGAATCAAAGCGGAGCACAAAGAAGAAAGGCAGAGCCAGGTGGGTCCAGAGAGACCAGAGAGCCTGTATAAAGTGCAGTGATCTAAGTTGGTCCCCTCCTACTCAGACCTCAGTTTACTCATTGGTACCTGAGGCCATGGTCTCTCCTTCTGGTCATAGGGGCCGGGGTGCAGCATGTGGTCGTCCCTGGGACATTGTGGGGCCCAGGGCAGGAAGAAGAGCTGGCAAATGGGAGGTAATGCACTTTTCATGCTTGCCGGCCGGAATGCTGGGAAGCCAGAACTCAGAAAAGTCTTTTTCCACAGTGACTGGCACAGGGGATGAGGTCCTGGGGGTAAGGCCAGCTCCATTTGTCTAAAGATAGGGCTGTGTCACAGCTAAAGTCAACACTGAGAAAACTCAGACCGCAGCTTGCAGCGAACATTCCTTCATGCCTGGGGTGGAGAGTGCGGGGGCCAAGCATTGGAAGGGGCTGGAGAGCCCTAACTCAGACTCCTGCCTTGACTGCAGGGGCCGTGGAAAGGCGTGAAGCAGGAGGCGGGGGTTCTGGAGGAATGTGGGCAGCCCTGACTGGGGCTGGCCTGGGTACGGAGGACCCTAAGGAGAACAGCCCTGGCTCCAACAGCGTCCAGGCAGGAGTGAGTTGGTAATCAGGGCCCAGCCCCCACCCCCATTGTGCTAATCACCACCTGTCAACAAGGTGCAGGTTCTCTGAGCTCCATGAGCTAGCATGCTGATTGCTACACCACCCGTCCACCCTGCGTCATTTGTCACGCTCCACTCAAGTCCCAGCGCTGAGCATGGCCCCCGTTTTTGGGAGGATGCTGGGAATTGAATCCAGGCCCTTTTCACAGAGCTATAGCCCCATCCTTACCCTACCTGGTTTTGAATCAGGGTCTACATTTCAGAGGCTGGACTCGATTGTGTGACCCTCCTGCCTCAGCCCCTGAGTGCTGGCATTATAGATGTGTGCTGCTATCCCTGGCTCTGAGCACTTCACAGGTGGGACTGTGGATCCTTCAGTCTTTCTGGAATCACTGAGCCTCAGGATAGGCCCAGGACCAGGGTGGGCCTCTGTGCATGGAGGCCGTGGTGGCTCCTAAGGGGCCTGAGCAGCAGGGCCCAGGGGGCCTTTCCTGAACCTCAGTGTCCACAAGGTCTGCAAAGCCTTGCAGGGTGACCAGCTTCCTCTCCTCACTGGTCCCAGAGCTCCTGGGTAGGATGGAAGACGAGCTGTGAAGGAGGGGGCTGGTCTGAGCACTTCCTCTCAGCATCACCTCCCCTTTGCTGTGTGACCCCAAGCAAATCCCTCCTAACCCTGAGCCTCAGTTTCCTGAAAGTGACATCCAGTCCTGGCTACTAGACCCAGAGATGGGGGTCACATACCTCGGGTCCAGGGGGCCCAGGAAACCCAAGAGAGCCTTTGTCTCCAACTCTGCCCTGTGGAAGAGATCACAGAGGAGACAGGGATAAGTCAGGGCGCAGCTGTCACCCACATCTGGCACTGTCCCTTGCCATAGTGGTTAGAAAGTTCTAGAGCCTGTGGACAGCAAGAGCTGTGCTACAAATGCCACCTCCCACACTGCAGGTAGCAAAGGGATGCTAGGCAGCCCACACACCAAATCTGTCTTCTCCCTGATAAATGGGAGCAGTGGGAAAATTGTTTCCTCATTCCTGAGCTTATGCGCATTGAGTCTGATGCACAGTGACTCCGGAAATGACGCCCCCTGCAGTGACAAATGATGTGACTTGTTTATAGGCAAGGAGCCCATTTCCTGTCAGAGCTAGAAGTGCGCAGGCTTGTCTGTCCAGGCCGTGGGGTGATTACTGCCCCTGTGCCTCACCCCACCTGTGGGTGAACTCCTGCCCCACTCGCATGCTGCTCTGCCAGCCCCAGGCCTCCAGGAGGCAGTGCAGTCTGTCCAGGAAGAGAGGGCCTCCCCAGCCACGATCCAGGACAGGCCTGAGAGACATGGGCTGGGGATTCTCAAGGGTGACACTTAGGCGTGGGGTGTTGGGGAGAAGATACTCACAGTGGACCCTGGCTTCCCCCGTGCACCTGGGGCACCTGGTAACCCCTGGCTGCCCTGAAAAAGACAGTACAGGCAGTGTCAGGGCAGGGCAGAGAGGCTAAGTGATCACTGTGTGGTTTTGCTGCTGGCTGAGCCCAGAGGTGACCCACTTGAGAGCAGGGCCTTGTCCCTCTCCACCACAGGCACAGGCTTGGTCATACCTGCCCACACTCCAGAGGGTCACTGTCAGAGCGAACTGAAACTCTAGGATAAGCAGGCTCTGCCACCCACTTGGGCTTCGGGACTCTGGGGACCAGGGCCCCACGGGAGGTCAGAACAGGCCAGCTCAGCCAGGCCGGGGGGCAAGAGGGTAAGCTGGTGAACATCTGGGCTTGGCAGGCCAGCTGCTGGGGACACATCCACATATGGCCACATGTGCAGGACACAGGCAAGGACAGAATCTCAGCAGGCTACATGTGGGCTTGGAGTCAAGGCCACCCTGGAGCATCTGTTAGTAAGGCCAGTTTCCCTCCCTTCTCCCTCTCATCCCAACATTCATAGAGAAGCGCAGGATACTGGGCAGAGCTCTACCAGGTTGTCCAAAGCCCTGTTGCCATGGAACTCACCATGACAGGGGGCTGAGCACAAGCCCCCCAAGCCAGGGGAGAACAGTGATACCACACTGAGAGACAGATACACAGTCCAGGGTATCTGAGAGGAAAATGGCCACTTGCTGAGGAAGTGGGATAAGTGGCCTCTGAGTGGGGTGGTGCAGAGCCTGGGGGGGGTGGGTGTTCCAGGTAGGCAGGAGTGTGTACAAGGGGCCGGGGCACGGTGGGGCCGGAGCACAGCTCCGTAAGGGGGAGGGACAGTGTGTCAGAGGGACCTGTGACTGAGTAGGGATCCGGGACCTCCCTCCGGGAGCAGCAGGGAACTGGGTGCGCGTGCACCAGGCAGAGCTGGGGACATTGAGAAAGACAGTGGGAAAGAGAGGCTGGGGACAGGCAGAGAAACTGGAGGCCACTGCACAGCCCAGGAAAGAGACAATGGCGGAGAAGACAGGTCTGTCTGAAAGAAAGCCAACCCGTGGGAAGGAAGGAAGCTAGGACAGAGAGCCAGGGAGCGAACAGCGCAGTTACCTTGTCTCCTTGGAAGCCGGGCTCTCCCGACGTGCCTGGGACACCCTGCTCACCCTAAGTACACAGCAGCAGAGAAGACTGTGAGGGGCATGACAGAGCCAGAGGCCTCCCAGACCACCAAGCCCACGGTGGCAAGGGACAGCCTCATGCAGACCATTCTCAGGTGAGACCTGGCCAGCAGTAATCCGGCAGGGGTTGAGGATGGGCTGCCTGGTGGGAAATGCTCCCCAGGGACTGGCTGCCCTAGCCAGAGGCCAGCTGGCCTGCAGCTGCTGGGAAATGCTGGCCACAGGCACCAAGTTGCACAGGGCCCCCCAGACTGTGCTGGGAGGTGACACACACAGAGGCAGAAGACAAACGCTTCCTCCCCAGGCCTTGTCCACAAGGGTCAGGGCAGCCTGTGCCACCACCCAGCTCTGGGTGCGTGGGTGCATGAGTGCATGCGTGGACCCTGTGGGCTTCTCTCTACTGGGGTACGGACCACCACTTCTCCCTCTAGGCCAGCACTCGGCCTGCTTTTCATCTGAGCTCTTGGTCAGTTAAGACTCGGTATAAACCAGGAGAAGCCTGGTACTGAGGAGGTCTGGGTCTTTTCTTCCCTAAACAAGGTGTCATCCAGGCTTGAGGACTCTTGCTCCTCTCCTCCCTCCCTGGCCAGAGATGAGTGCTCACAGGAGGCAGGCGGGGTCCTTCTGCTGGGGCCCCCCCGCTCCTCCCCTCAGCCCCTCTGCTCAGTGGCCTGTGCCCGAGGACTCAGCAACCACGACATTCCCTGGGAATGGGAGGAACAATGGGAAGTCTTAGAAAGCCCACGGTGTACAGCCACAGCCTTGACCCCCTCAAAAGAACTTCCTTGGCAGAACAAAAGGCAAAATTGAAGAAAAAGAAAAAAAAATACATACATATGGTTTTTCCAATTTGGAAAATCCTTTATAACATTCGGGAGTTTTGGGGACCAAGAACAATTTTTTTTTTTTTTTAATGTCCAAAGGAGGGGAAACAGTTAAAGGTTATTTTTTTATATATATGTCAAACAGGAGGAAAGTTTAAAAGGCACCTAGGAACGCGGGACAGTGAACTCAGAAAGAGCTGGGCCAAGCGGGAGCCCTGGTTCCAGAAGGCGCTTCCTCGCTGCCGAGAGTGAGAGCCAAGGGATTGTAAGTGGGGCCCAGGCCAGGCAGGGTCATGGAAAATCTGGGCTTCTGGGCTGGCGCATGCGCAGAAGGAAGGGCCAGCGCCATCCTTCCAGGCCTGTGGGGAGGTACACATGGGCAGCTGATCAGAACCCTGGACTGAGACCCACTGGGCCAGAAAAGAGCGGTCAGTCTCTCCTCTCCTGCAAGACTTGATTTTCTTGAAAACTGTGCACGGAAATAATCCCCACCGCCTTTCTCCAGGAAGTTGTATTTCTAGGCGCCCCAAGCAGCCCCGCTTAGCAGCTGATTCTGTGGACTCCAGTATTTCCATGTTCCGAGACCCTGATGACCCACGGGCTGGGACAAGCTTGCTGCCTATGCTCCCGTCTCCCCTTGACCATGGCTTCAACTTTTCTACAGCGTCCAAGTCTTGAACCTCAGGATAAACGAACAGGCATGGGGGACTCTTTGGCCACCAGAAGCCTCTTCCTCTGGAGAGGGGCTGAGCAGGAAGCAGAGCAGAGCGGGAACTGAGCAGGGAGGCAGGGGGGCTGCCTGCGCGCTGTGGGAAGGGATGACGCGGGAGGTGGGGGAGGGGCTACGCCCCTGGCCGCCTGCGGCAGGGCTGCATTGAAGACGCTGGGCGTCCGTGTTTACCCACAAATTCTCTCTAAGGCTCTGGGACCTGGGTTGGCTCCTCTGATAAATATGGAGTTGCTCTGATAAATTCTTCCTCTCTTCTCTTTGGGTTTCATTTTCCCCAGCTGTGATGCACTGAACGACCTCCCAGCCTCCTCTGCTCAGACTTGCTGAGCACCATTTGCTGGATGGCGGAAGTCCTGGGAGCCAGGTGCCTGGGTGAGAGTCCTGACCCTCTAGTCAGCAGTGCGGCCCCAGGCTAGCCCCTCAGCGCGAGGGGCTGTGGAGGTGTAGGCTGACCCCCCCCCCAACCGTGCGACACTGGGGCAGCACACAGGGTACCTGCTCCAGGGGTGGGGAGCAGAACCCTTTAAAGACGACCTGGTTTGCCCAGTCTGAGAGGGGTACAGGAAGGTGACATAAAGAGTGCTACCCCCCTCTGTGTCTGTGGTTCTGACACTACAGAACCAGGCCAGGTTTTGACCCGCTCTGACTCCCAGGGTCCACCTCTTTGCTCTAGCTCTGGCTTGGCACAGGACAAGACAGTAAGAATCTAGGGGGTGCTCCCCACTGGCCTGCAGCCGGAAGTGGGTCAGGGCTCAGAGGCCAGACTGGGAATTTCAAACCACAGGTCCCTGCAGCCGGGCTTCCAGCTCCACACGGGGTCAGTCTACCCCAGTTATTCCCTCCCATGCCACCACCCAGCCCGGCTCCAGGACTGTGCCCTCCAAGCCTGCTCTGTAGACTGGGAACCCTACTTGACTTACCCCCGACAGCCCTTCAGGCTCTGTCAGTTAAGGTCTGCAGGCCCTGGGACCATGAACTGAGCCCTACCCAGAGGAACCAGCAGAAGCAGGAGTGCAGATTCAGGGGCGGGGTGGGGTGCTGCACAGGGGGCGCGCGGGGAGGTGGACCTGGCCAGCAGTCAGCGGCAGCCTCCAGGCGGAGAGGGACGGCATGCAGACAAACCCCGGTGCAATGAGGGAGTATTCCGATCACCTTATCACCTTTCAGTCCGGGCTCCCCCACGCTGCCCATCAGTCCCTGCAAGACAGAGGCCCAAAGTCAGGGGCTTGGTAGACTCGGAACTAGATCCCCACCCCAAGGGCCATCCTGGGTAAATGAGCTGAGGTGAAGCAGGGGGAGGGTTGAGCCTGGAACCACAGCCAGAGGAGAAAGCCTCTGCTGTTGGGAAGGGAAGGGCCAGACGGGACTGTCCCCAGAGCTCGCCCAGGCAGTGCTAGCCTGGCTCCACCTGCGCCATCTCGGCTTCACCTAGTTCTCTGTCCATCATAACGGTTCTGATGGCCGTAACAATTACGCCCCTAGGACTTTCAGGGAGTCTGGTCTTTAACCACAGTGGAATTGAACTCAGCTCAAGGGCTGGTGACCTGTACAGATAACTGGCATCTGGGTGGCACCTGGTTCTCAGACTGTTTCTGGGTAGCATCTTAGAGACCCTTGACCTCTCTTGCCCCATGGGGCATGGGGAGGAGACACATTGCCTTGGGGGCACCAGGAGCCCTAACTTGGGGCAAGCCCCTCTTTACCTTCATGCCCTTGGGTCCTGGGTAGCCAATGGGACCCAATGCTCCCATGTCGCCCTGGGAAAAGAAAGGGAGGAGGACCTTGTGAGAGCAGCCCCAGGAGGCCGGCCCGAGTGGGGGCTGCGTTCTGAAGGTGCCTCCTGTGTGCTGATCTTGGAACAGGGCAAGTGCGGAATCTGTGCGCAGACCCTGTCTGGGCCCATGCCTGCATTGGTGCCCTTCCTGCAGCAGAGCTTCTTATTAGATGTTGGTGATTTCCATACCCTTCCTGCTAGGGGTCTCAGGGCTTCTTGTCTCAACCTTGCCCTCTACCTACCCCACCCCTGCAGTACCGTGAGAGCCACATAAAGCATAACCAGAGCTTGGCTAGGTGACAGGGTCCCTCCTGCTGCCTGAACCCTGCGCCCAGCCGTGCCCTTGGCAGGACAGCAAGCAGAGAGGTGCTGCCCACCCTGGAATCCTCAGTGCTGGTCACTGCCTCAGGGGGATGCTGAGGCCAGCTGATTTGTCCTGGGCTGTGGGTTGAGGTCCCATGGGGCCACCCAAGGTGGGAGCAGTGGGACTCTTGGACTTGGGAAGCCCTGCACCCCCAAGAGTGAGGACAGCGATGGTACCAGAATCGGACCACATTCACCCTGGGGGAAGCTTTCTGTGCCTTAGCTTCCCCAGTAACAAATGGGGAGCAGCACCACAGTGTGCCTCTTAGTGCTATTTGGAGGAGTAACTGATTTAGCACGTGGGGCTACTTGGCAAAGCTGTTTTTGGTTGTCACAGCTAAAGGACCACACTGCTGGCATTGAGGAGGCTGCACAAGTCCTGCAGGCATGGGATGCCTGTGTCAGCTGGGCTTGGTGACACAGGTCTGTGATCCCAGCACTCTGGGAGGCAGAGGTAGGAGGATCACAAGTTTGAGCCCAGCCTAGGAAACTCAATGAGACCAGGTCTCAAATAAACAAAACATGAGATGAAATGAAATGAATTGAAATGAAATGCTAGGGTTATAGCTCAGTGCAAAGTCCCTAGGCTTAATCCCTGACATCAAAAACAGAACCAAAAAACCAAAACGAACAAGAAGCTGATTCGGAGAAGAGCGGCTAACCCTCCCCTCTCAAGCTCCCCCACTCCCTCCAGTACCATGCTACCCTCTCCTCACGAGTGTGCACAGCCAAATCCGAAGGTGAAGCCAAAGCCAGAGAAACAGAATGCCTGAAAACCCACACTGCACTCCCTGGGAGCCGGCCTGAGAGCTTGGTAGCTGTGCAACCCCGGCCCATGTGCCCCACCTCTCTGGACCTCAGTGTAGGCTCCTGGGACACCCCTGGAGAGGGCCCTGAGGCTGGGGTGCTGCTCTGAAGCACAGGGGCTACAGCTGCCCCGGGGAGCCGGGCTTTGGGATAGATTCAGGCTCCTGTGGGAGGGGGCTGGAGCTTTCGAGGGGAGACCAGGCAGAAGGTGGCAGTCACAGTCCAGGGGACCCAGAAGGGCCCGTGTGGTGGACATCCCCGAGGACCAAGACACAAGTGCAGGACACATCTCTCAGCCCAGAGCACTGGAGGTGGGCACTCGTCCTGCAGGACTGGCTGCAACCTTGGCCAACATTTGCCATCTCTGGGCTCCAGGATTCCCACCGAACTGGGCTCAACAATGCCTAGCAGAGCCTTTGCTAATAAGTTTGCTTTCAGCCACCACCCAGAAACAGCCTCACTCAGAAAGGGAAGCCTCCACCCAGCAGTAGAACAACCACATGCCAGTAACCTGAAATTGAGACTGAGCACCCGAGCCCTCCCTAGGCCTCAGTGCAGGTGCCCCACTCTACAGTCCATAGGGATCCGCTCCACTCTGCCCATCACATAGGAGAAGGGCCAGGAGGCCTTGGGATTAGGTCTGTGGCAGTGTCCCAGGGCCAGGGCAAAGCTGGGAGTCTTTATCACCATAGCAGCTAGGCAGTTCAGTGAGAAAAGAGTGGAGGGGATCGCTGGCTCAGGGAGGGGAGGATGATGGCCCGCAGGGGCCCCCACCACCTTCAGGGGGCCTGTGGTGATGGTGTGGGGGGAACAGGCCCTGGCATGGGTGTTCAGTCCAGTGACAGGTGCCTAGTCCAGTGACCGTACCTTGGGGGCACAGCCATGAATAGCTTACTGAACAGCACGCCAGGCAGGGAAGCTCACTTGTTTTCAGCCCCTCTGGGACCTGCCTTAGAAGGCCACGCTTCTTTCCAGAAACACGGAGAGGGTGTCCAAGGGTATTGGAGATAGGGACCAGGACCTGGAGACTGTGAGCCCTCTTATGTGCCTCACAGAGCCGGTGACATGGAGCAACAGGGAACAGCTTCAGCCCTGGAGATACTGGGGCTATGTGGCATTGGGGCAGGTGTTTTCTCTCTCTGAGACTCAGTTTACATCATTGCAAAGTGGTATTCCTGTCACCTACTATCCAGGGCAGTGGTGACAATCCCACACCAAGCACAGGGTCAGCACCTGAGGGCTTGGTGAGTGACAGCGAATGAGCCATTCTGACCCTGCTTTAAAGACAGGGAAACAAGGCCAGACAGGTGGTCATTTAGTAGAAGACAGTGGATCAGGTCCACGGAGCCCCCCATGCTGGGCTGCTGGCCACATGACACATTCTTCATTCCCTCTGTATCACTCTGAGTAAAAAAAAAAGACAGAAACTGTCTTTGTTGAGCAGCTTCTGGAATCAGTGTAGCTTTCTTCTGCCAAAGGGTTTCGATTCCTCAAAGGGACCGCCTCTGGGCACTCACCTCGGGGATGGCGGGAGCCGCGGGCAGCTTCTTGGGCTGGGGACCTTTAGACTTGGGTCACAAGCCAGACATGTCCACTGCCTGGCTGCTGACCTGGGACACCCCGAGGCTCCCGGAGCCTAGCGTGTGCGCAGCATACGCAGAGCCTCAGACGCTCTGTAAATGTTAGCTTGTCCTCTCTCACCCTCCCTCACTGCCATAAGGACCCGGGGGACGGGAAGTCCCGGCCTCCGTCTGCATGCAAATCGCTCCAGCGGAGTGGACGGCAGGCCCTGAGTCAGTGCACGCTGCCACTAGAATGATGATCAATATGTGGAATTCCCACTGCTCAGCTCAAAAAACCACATCCGTTGGAAAACCATATGTGACTCATGGTGTCTCTTCCTCTGTAACTCTTGGATAGAAAATTCCTTTCCTGTCTAACTCTTTGAGGAGGCAAAATTGTTCCCCAGTCACAGAAGCTGCTGTTCCCCAAGATGCAGGGCAAGGGGAGAATTGGTGTGGGGCACAGTGGTAACTCTGGGCTCAGGGCCAGCCCTGGGACCTCTACAAGCAAAGACAAATGGAAGTTCACCTTGGCAGTGAAGGCAATCTAAAAACAGGAAAGGAAGGCAGATGTGGCCCAGAAGAGACACAGGGCAAGAAGCGCCCATGAGGCAGGTAGCTGTCTGGAAGGCTCTGAGAAAGATAGGAATGCCCAGAGCTCGGCTCTCAAGGAGGGGGACAGGAAGAGTGTTCTGGCCTAGGGGTTGGGACTCACGGAGTCCAACCACGCCTCCACCCCCTTCTGCCCTCTGCGTGACCTTAGTCGGGAGCTTCAGTCTCCCCGTCTGGCAAGTGGGATTCTCCTGAGACACGAGAGTAGGGCTGTCAGTTTACAAATGGACAAGATGCCCAGATATACCTCAATCTGGTAAAAAGAAAATGCTGTTTTAGAATAAATGAGTGCTAGATGCTTCATCCGGCATTCAAATGTACATTGGGGTTTCATATTTTACCTGGCTACCGTGATCATGAAGACCAGGGGTAAGCACAAGATCTGTCATAAATGAAGAGAGCCACTGGTAGCGTGGTATCATATACGTCTCCAAGAGCTACATTTATTCAGCCAGAAATACCGTCACCTCCCTCAGGAGCCAACCTAGTAGACACGGGGACAATGACAAAGAGGAACATGAGCCAAGGATGACAGCCAGGAGACATAAACTTCCTTCAGAGAAGCTTTAGAGGCCAGGATTGCTCCGCCTGGGGAAGGAGCCTCAGGAAGAGCAAGCGGGAGTATCTTATCCTGGGTCAGCCTCCCACAGGAGGATGACTTGGGCTCAAGGACAGGAACCCTGAACAATGAGGGCTCTGTTAGGATGGACCAGTTCCCAGAGAGGGTGGGACTTCTAACACCAGAGGCGTTCAAGTTGGAATTTAATGACCATATGACCAAGATGCCCCAGAAAGGATCCCTGCTGGGCTTACAGAAAAGTGAACGAAAGACTTCCAGAGAGTGCTCTAACTCGAAAAGCACATGGCAGACATTACTTTTTCCAAAACATCTAGGTCAGCACCATGTGCCAGAAAAAGTGCTCAGCAAAGTCCTGTTGAATGGACATCAGGGCCAACAAGTGTCATGTTAGCACTCCCCCATCTCCAGCCAAGGCAGACATCACCAATGGATTGAAGCACTGTTTCCCACTGCATTCTAATGTGACTTCGAAATCTTTCTCAGGGCAACAAGCCAAACAGCTCCTACCTGGCATGAAAATGCCACCTGTGCAGATGCACACCTGTGTGTGTAATATAACAGTACCAACAATGGCCGTTACTTTGCCCTAGGCACTTCATACATATTAGTTTACTTAAATCCTCACAGCAGTCTTCTGAGTTAAGCAAGAGCATTACCCCGTTTTACAGATGAAGAAACTGAGGTTCAGGAAAGCTGAAAGGATTTGCCCAAGGTTGCAATTAAGTGAGTACAGAGCTGAAATTGGAACTCATGTGGTCTTCCTTGGACTGGTCTTTTAGCCTCTGGACTGGGCTGCATGTTTCTGTTCTCCTAGCAGGAAGGAGTACGAACACATGGGGTCCCCAAGGCTCAGAGGAGAGGCCACTGCTGATGCTCACAGAGCCAGGAGGTGGACACAAGTTGGCCTGACCTTGGGCCCTATCTCACCTGGCGTTGTGCCCCCAACTAGAGCAGGGGCAGGTGGTCACTCCAGAGTCATTTGCAGGCTCTGGCCTCTCTCAGGCCCTCGGGGCCCAGTCTAAGGTCAGGACTCACCTCTGCAGGCCCCACAGCAAGCTACATTGTCACCTAGCCAAACCACTCCTCAAGCCTTCCCAGACCAGAAGGAGTCAGGGGCTCAACCACCTCTGGCCTCATGATATTCTCTATTACCAAGAGCTCATGATTGCTCACTAATTTTCTACTCACATGAGCATCAACTCATGTGCCAAGCATTGTGTGAGGCCTCTGTCAAACCTCACAACCAGGAATCCAGGAGTCTATTCCCACCCTCCTTTCTAGGGAAGAGGAGCTAAGGCTCAGAGAGGGCAAGGAACCCCACCCAGGTCACACAGCCAGGATGCAGGAGAGCTGTGACTCAAGCCCAGGCAGCCTGACATCAAAGTCTGTACGTGGAAAGAAAGGGTGAGGAAGACTAGACAGCGTTATGCAGCCTCAGCGCTCTGCTACCCACTTCCTCCTTCTGGACCTGAGGCTCCGCACTGTGGAATGGGCCGCCCTCGCGCATCCAGGCCTCCTTGCAAAATGGTGGTAGGGCAGCGCATGCGAAAAGCACACCACCACTCAGCCTCACTTAACGAGCGAGCAGGAAGGCCCAGAGAAGCCCTATGGCTCACCTGAGGGCACACAGCAGGGCTGCTTTTCTGCCTTGGTTTGCTGCCCGGGCTGTCCTTTCTGTTTCTTCATCCTCTCTAGGGGTTTGGTGGCCCAGGAGCCCTTCCAAGGCCCATTACCTGGCTCATGTCCCCCCCTCCCTCCACGCCGTCAGCCCCAGGGCATCTGTGTACTTACAAGGAGGCCGGGGACTCCTGGGGGTCCTGGCAAGCCCAGATCTCCCTGAAAACACAGACAGCAAGATAGTCATTCTCTCTGTGTCCCTCCCGGGCTCCCTTCACACCACCCTCCTCTCAGGGCACCCAGTGGAACCTTCGGAAGAGCACTCCTTTCCTAGCCGTGAGTTCTCCCACACCTGGTCTGGCACTTGAACACGACCCCTCACCCCTCTGCCGTCAGCTGCTCACATCCATACAGTGGGCAACCCAAGTCCCACACCCAGCATCTTCCAGCAGCTACACAGCGCGGGCAGAACTGCAATGGGCACCGCAGATACGTGGGCACGTGTGACCTGCCCCTGTGACCCTTGGCCACCACTATTCTACCAATGGATCTTTGGTCACCCAAGAAGAGAGGAACAGAGGGCTTTGACTCAGGTCGTGAATAAAGACAGAGCTCTGGAAAGCAGCGAAGGGTGAGAACCGCCAGCGTGCACTGGGCTGCGGCAGGGGACACACTCAGAGTGCTGCTGTCACGAGCGCCACCAACAGGAAGACAAGGGTAAGATGCAGCCCTGGCTCCGGAACAGGAGACTCTGAGGCCCAGCAACAGGAAACGCTACATCCAGGGTCTCGGGGTCACACTGTGGCAGAGCCAGGGCTGGACACTAGGTCCCTGTTCTCCCCAAGGAAACTTCCAAAAGAGTCTTGTCCAAACACAATATAATGGCTGACCTGGTGACCTGGTTGTGTGGTGAAAGGCCCTAAACCCCACCAGGGCTTCGCTAACACTCTTTCCTGCACCAGTGTGCTCCTCCTCTCTTCCTTCATCCCAAGTCTGGTGCGGTGTCCCCAGGGGTCTTCCTGGCCCTTCTCCCATCCTTTCACTGGGTCTTGCACTGCAGACTGGGAAGGTGGCTGTGCTGCCTCCCCACTGGCGTTCTCTAACCTCCACACACAAGAGATTTGTGGCGCATGGATCATCTTCCCTACTCTCAGCCTATACCAAAGATAGCTCCTGGGGTGGGCATTCTGATCCCCGATCTACAGAAAAGGAAACTGAGGCTCGGGGGTGAACCTGACAGGTGGTGCAGCAGGATTGAAACCCCTGTGCGTCTAGCCTGAAGTCAAGCTGTGGACCCCACGGAGCTGGCAGGGTCAGGGTTGGAGAGACTTTGCAGAGTTCAGCTGATACATTCAGACATGCTGACTATGGACACAGCAGCCACCTCTGCAGAGACACAGCTGGATGCAAGCTGCACAGGCTGGAAGCCCCAGAAAGTGACAGGGGACTGTGGCAAGTGTTCCAGAGAGCTCTGGGCGGGTTTCACACCCCGCCCCTACCCCCAGCCCAAGGATGGCTTTTCTTCCCCACTGCCTAGAGCCTGGGCAGAAAGGGAACACAAACCCGGCTCCCCAGGGCAGGCTGACCTGGCTTCTCAGCAGGAGAGCCTGGGCCTGGGATTCCTTACAACTCTATAAACATGCCGGCAGCAGAGATTCCTCTGACGCTTGGCTGCTGCCTGCACGGGGCCTGCAGTCAGTCTGCTCTCCCAGGCCACTGTGGCCCAGAAATATTGCAGATGCCTTCCTACATGATGCAGCCAGGGCCTCTCTAGTGGACAGTCACCCTATCATTTCCCATCCCCAAGGGCCAGGTATAGCCTAAGGCTTGGGTCCAGGGGCTCTGCAATCTGGGGACTCTCCTGGGACTCAGGTGGGGAGAGGCTGCTTAGTGTCAGGTAATTTGGAGGGCACCCAGTTAGTAGATTGAGATTTAGCCCGGGTCTGTCTGGCCCCAAAGCTGTGCTTTGGGCTCATGCTGAATCTCTTTCTTGCATCTAAACACAGGAAGTACTTACAGGGTTTCCATCCAGTCCCGGCGGCCCTCTTTCCCCAAAGTCTCCAGGGAACCCCTGTGGACAGGAGAGAGGTTAGTGTTCTTGGCTGCAGGTGGCTTTGATCCAGACCCCAGGGTGTACAAGGACAGCATCAGACTTGGATCTCCCTGTTTGCATCTGGGAAACAGTGGGGTCCTAAGTCACCCCCTGCCATCCACAAACACTGCACTGGGCAAGTCAGGCCACTGTGGAGGGGCAGCAGCCAGGTGGCCCTCTCCTTCCTATTCAAGTCTGAAAGGCAAAGGGGCCCGAAGCCAGCCAGACCCCTCAAATCTGCAACCGGTTCTTAATGAAGAGGAAAGGACATGAACAGAATCAGGAAACTGGGCAGGCCTAGGCCTGCACCAGTCGCAGGCTGGCCAAAGGTTCTAAGGACATTCTTTTTAGTCATGGCCCCAGCTTCCCCACTGGCACTTCCCACCTCAGATCTTCTGAGACTGCCACATGCCTTCAGAAGACAGACTGTGGAGTCACAATCCCAGCTTGCAAATACATCAAGGCTGTGCCAGGGACAGAGATGCGCCTCACAGGGTCACGTGGTGCAGAGCTGCAGCACGGCCTGTGCAGGTGGGCCCTGGCAGCTCGGGCTCTCAGCCCTTCCCCGCTGCAATATGGAGCTCACTCCACACTTGCCGGCGGCCGGGAGCCTGACAGCTGGAAAAACATCAGCTGCACAGACACCTCCAGGGCCCGGACAGTTCCATTCCTACTTCAAAGGGAGAGTCTGCAGAGACCTGTTCTTCCCCCTCCTTGGATTCAAACCATTGCTTTTCCCAGGGAAATGTAATAAAAACACAAAGCACATGTTCCTGAGACCAAGAGGAAGCCTCGCAGTGCAGGCCACACAGATGCCCCCACCCGGACAACCTCACTTCTGGCTGCAGCACTGGCAGAGGACACATTGCAGTTTCAACCCCAAGACTAAGCCACAAAACAAAAGTGAAACCAGCTTCACACCTCTGTGGCCTCCTCCAGGATGCCCTCTTGGGCCATGGGTAGGGGCAAACACTGGTTCACCACCAGGCCATGTGGCTTTGCTCAGAGGCCAGAAGGAGGGAAGGAGAATACAGTGAAGGATTTGGACCACGCTGGTCACACTGCATGCAAAACTTTCACTTGTACTTGACAGTCACTTTGAGAGAAAGGGTGGGGTTTCCATTTAACAGTTGGGGAAGTCAAGGCAGAGAGAGAAAATGTCATTGGGCCAAGGCCATAGAACAAGTCTATGACAGAGCTGAGCTATGTCCCTGCTTCCTGGACCGTGTTCCCAGGAGCTGTGCACAAGTAAAGCTTGCCGCAGGGGCGCTGCCAGACTGTGTCCCTCTGGCAGGAGAGAGTGGCACAGGCATGTGTGTGTGAATACGTGTGTGCTCAGCACGCAAGCTGCCGTCTGTGGGGCACAAGTGACCTCAGCCAAGCTTCCTCTGCCCTCATCCTAGAAATCTCTGCTGGAAATTCCAGCTCCGCCTTCACGCAACCTTTACTATCATACTCCATCGGGCAGGGCACCAGTGGGTAGGGACACCTTCTGAAGATGCTGGGCTCCCACCTGGTCCTTAAAAGCTGCAGGAGTGGGCACAGCAGGAAAAGAGGGTGACCCTCAGAGAACAAGGAGGGCTGTGCTGCCTGGGCACTGGCTGGCTCCCTGGGCCACAAGGCACAGAACCTGAGAGGCCCCATGGCACCTCCCCCCTCCCATGTCTAGACACGACCAGGCTTCCCCCAGCTCCTTGGGCTGTCCGTGTGCTCAGATCCTCACTGTACCCTCTGTCCTGTGCAGCCTGGGGATGATCTCTAAAGCTCCTCCCAGCTTGGTCTGATGGCTAGACAAGGCTGGGCAGAAACAAGACCCTTCCCCCCTGCACAAGATGCCACTCACCCTAGGCAAGCCCCCCTTAACCTGTCCTGGCGGCATGGCCCAGAGTACTCTCACCAGCAGCACCAAGTGGGTCTGAGAAGCATGGCTTTGCACTGGGGGTGGGGGTTGTTGGTGCCAGGAATAGAACTCAGGACTTCACACAGGCTAGGCAGCCACTGTGCCACTGAGCTAAGCTCCTGGCCCTTGGCTTTACACGTGGAGGTGGCTCTAGGCTGCCTCCACCTCCTCTGTGACCAGGTCACCTCCCTGTGTTGGCCCTGGCTCCGCTATCCAGGACCTTTCAGAACCTCGGTTTTGTCTTCAGTGCCAGGGAAACCGCTGTTGATAAGACTCACAGATCATCGCAGATGGCAGCAACGGGAAGCTCGCAGCAGAAGCAGGACACAGACTCCTCAAACTCATAAATCTGAGTCCCAGAGGGAGTCACTCCTGTAGACTAACGCAGCCTGGAGATAGCCAGTGAGCTGTGACAACAGTACGACCTCCCAGCAGACCCAGGAGGTGGCTCCATGAGGTTGGCCTCGTGGTAACTTTAATTTTTTTTTTTTTTTTTTTTTTTTTTAGACAGGATCCTGCTATGAAGTTCAGGCTGGCCTGGACTCACCATGTGACCCATGCTGGCCTGGTTCCTCCGCTACGGTTACAGGTGTGCACTCCCATGCCCGGAGTGCCCCAGCATGATATGATGAAGCAAGACCAGGAGAGGTTAAGGGATCTGAGCAAAGGCCCAGCCACAAAACGTCAGAGCTGGGATCCCAGCCCAGGCAGGCTGGAAACCTCTAGAAGCCCGGAGAAAGATTGTGGAGATCTCCTGACAAGGCGCAAGTTCCCCAGGTCTGAAGCTCCTGCGGCATCTAGCGTCACTCTTTCTGCCATAGTCAAAGAAGCCCAGATTCATCCCCAGAAGAGGAGCACAGCCCATGCACAGGCCTGGGAAGGCCTGGGAAGGCCTGGGAGGACTGGGAGGAACTTTTCACCCTGCTCTTGGTAGTGTCGCCAAGGGAACAAGGAGGAGGCAGGCAGAGGGCTCATGGGTCATCAACAGCATCATCAGCAGTCCTGGGACAGCACTGGAGGCCAGGACCGCAGTTTACAGGGTCTCCAGTGTAAGCCTTATGAGTTTAGGTCTCAGTTTCCCCATGCAGAAAGGTGAGTCCTCTGTAACTTGGCTCCCAGCTCCCTAAAGAGCTAGAAAAAGCCGTGAGCATGTGAGGGGCCTTGGGCAGCTCTCCCCCAACACATGCAAGCAAGACACAGCAGGGAGGCACTGCACACCTTTCCAGCCCCTAAGAGGGACCTCGGCTGGGGCTGACCGGAGCCAGGCCCCCAGCGAGCCAGGACAGAGACAGAAAGCTTTCAGTTCCAGCCAAGCTAGTGACATCCTCTGCCTACAGCCCTCCTTGCAAACCGCTCCACGCTCTCTTTCCCACAGGTGTGAGGACGGAATGAGATCCCCAGGCTAAGCTTCCACTTAGAGGCTGAAGACGGGAGCAGAGAGAAGAGGGGAGGATGGGTGCTTGCCAGCAGGGGCCCTAGTTATGCCACTCTTGAGCTGTGTGACCTTGGGCAGATTGTCCTCTCTGGGCTGTCTGCTTATCTGTGTGACAAAGGCTGGGCCAGGTCATCACAAAGGTTCCCATAGTTCTATCCTTTGGCCTCCTCTTTCAGCTCAAACATGGCCAGGGACTCATGGGCCTGGCCTCTTCCTGCTCTAGGAATTCTGGAAGCCACGCTCTGGGCAACCTCTTGGCAGAAGGGGAGAGCGTGGGCCATGTTCTAATCCAGTTCTGGCTCTCAGCAGACACAGGCCTGAGGTCCAGCCATTAGCCTCCCTCACCCCAATCCCATCTGGCTATTGGGCAGGGGTGCCCAGGACAATCTGAGCAAGCTGCCCAAGGGCGGTGGGGAAGGCCAGCTGGGTGATGGAAAACACCCAACCACGGTGTCCCTCTGCAACTTGAACTACAGGAAACAGACCCAGAAAAGGCAAGCCACTGGTCCTAGGCACAGTACAGCGAGCCCTCAGCCACCCAGCCACAGACGGCATCTCTAAGGTCACCATTTCTCATACTGTCACCATTTCTCAGACAAACTAATTTTGAGCCACATATGTTCCTGCCCCTGGTCCTCTGTACCCGGTATTACCTAGACCTGGAATGTTCCTGCATGGAAACCATGTCGTGCCTATCCTGTCATCATTCCGTCTCCACAGAGCAGGGGATCCCCCAGGCCAGCTTCCCCAACAGCCCACACCAGGCACCCGCTGCCCCCACACCGTTCTGCAATACCCGACATTCTTTCTTCCATCTCTACTTCTCTACCTGACATTCTTCCTGTCCCTCTGCCCCATGGGACTGGGAAGCGCATCGCACAATGCTCAGCTCACAGCAGGCACGCGTGATGAGTAGTCAGTGAATGAAGGAACCTCCTGGCCTAGGGCCACCTGGCTTGGGGGCAGACCAAGCCCAGAGCAGCTGGACCTGCTTCCTGCCCACATCTAGATGGCAGGCATATGCCAGAGCGCAGAGCAGCTGCCAGGCCACACAGAGGTCTGCGTCTGATGCTAGGCGCCTTCTATCTGCCCTGAGGAGGAACTGGACCCTTATTTTTCTTTGCATCCCCACTTGGCCCCTAGAGGGCTCTGCTCCACCCCCTGCAAGGGTAATGACAGGCCACTAGCCACAGCTTCTGGAGGGACAACCGCCACCAACCACAGCACCACAGGGAGCCTCCTCTGCGCTGCCCAAGCAAGGGTCTGGCCTCTGTCTGGTCCCAACCTCACTATCGCAGCTTCTCGGCCCACTACAGGCGGCCCAGAGCTGGGCTGCTGGTTCTTCTAAGTCCAGGGAGAACCTTTAGGGCAGCGGCAGAGCCTGAGGCATGCAATGGCACCAGGCTTTCCAGAAAGATGCCAGAGGGACAGCCCTGGCTCTGCACTGCCGCATCAGGAACTGGGCCCATCACGCTGGCTCTCAGAGCCTCAGGTTCTCCTTCTGAAGAGTGAGACAGCTGGAATCAGTAAACTGCTTACTAGGGAAAGATTCTAGGAATTCTGCTTTTACAATATGAGCACCAATTAGTGACCCTCAGGGGCTGCCTCACACAGCCATGGAGGTCAGAGGCCTTGGGGACAAACTCTCTAGGTCGGAGTCCTGGCTCCACTGTCTGTTCATGTGAAATCCTGGGCAAGTTACCTACCTCCCTATGCCTGGCTCTTGCTTTACACCCTGTAGATATCCAAACAAAGAAAAAAGTCTCCTACTATAGTGGGAGAAGCCCTCTTGGGCCCCACCTGTAGGTGGCCTGCTCCCACCTCACTGTCTTCCAGCCTTGTGGGTGCACAAGTGAAAGGAACAGAGCCAGGCCACAGCAAGACGACATGGAGACCCAGGTCTGCCAGCCCAGGCAGGCCACAGACACAGAGATCCTGGACAGAAGAAGCCCCAGACAGAAGTGACAGAGGGAGAGGAGACCCAGCCAGGGCAGCCCTGGGAGCCCTTGCCAGCAGCAGCGGCTCTTCATCCTGCTGGGGTGGGGCTCATGGCCCCACACGCAGAGCAGAGCAGAGCAGAGCAGAGCAGAGCAGAGCAGAGATGTGGGCACTGCTGAGCCACCTGGGTACACAGGACAGTGCAGCCAGCGGGAAGTGGGGTTCACCCATAGAGTCTGCGTAATAGACACGGAAAATCTTTACCGGCCTACCCATCTTGCCCTTCTTGCCAGGAACTCCAGGAAGGCCCTGTGGGGGGGAGAAGCGGAGAGGTCAGAACTTTAGAACTCCAGCAGGGGACAGCAATCAGCCCCAGAGTCCCACCAGCAGGCAAGAGAGCACAGCAGGCTTCAGATACCTCCTGTCCCTTCCCCAGATTCTCTGACTTAGACCCTCAGGTCAGAAGGACAGGGCATGGCAGGAAAGCTCCGCCCCTGCCCACTGCTAAGTCAGACCCACCAGCTTCCTCAAGAGCTGATCCAGTCTCTGCGCAGCTCACCCACCATCATTCCCTCATTGTCCCTGGCCCTTCCCCAGGTGTAGACAATGCCAGGTCTTCCTGTCTCCCCCACCCCACCCCACCCTAGTCTCATGTCACCCAAGTAAACGGACCCAGCTGGCTTGGCCAGGGACGAGCAGCAGTCTTGCGCAGAGGCAGACAGTGACCGCTTTTGGCTCTGGGGGCCATCTGGTCTGCGTCACAGCTGCTCAGCTCTGCCACTGGAGTGAGACGGCCGTCAGGAAGCATAACAAGCAAATGTGCATGGCCACGCTCAATAAAACTTTATAAAACAGGCCACTGGCCGCAGTTCAGAGATGCCCTGATCCAGAATGTGCCGTCAGCCCATTTCTCATTAGCTGGAAGCCCGTAGGAGGCTCGCAGATAGCATCCCTTTCCTCACCTCCATCCCGAGTGCCATGTGATCTTACCCACCCAGGGGCCCCTGCAGTCTCCTCTCCTTGCTCACCTTCTCGAATGGGGCTCTGACCAGATTGGTAGCGGAGCGTGCCAAGTTGGCAGATGCCACTGACTCTGCACATGCCAGTCCCTAAGCCTGGACTGGGTGCCCGCTAACCTGCTCCCTCAGCACCTTCCTACTCCTCCCACGGGTGCCTCCTCCAGCAGGGATCCTGTGACTCCTAGGCCTACCTGGTGCCTAGCAGGCTCTGCTGTACATCAGCAGGGTCTGGGGGGGGGCAACATGAGTAGCCCGAGGGGCGTGCTTACCCGCTCTCCATCGGACCCTGGCAGGCCGAAGAGCCCTGGGATTCCAATGTAGCCCTGGGAGAAAGCAGATGGGAGTCAGCCAGTTTGAGTGGTGGAGTGTGGCTGGCCCAGCCTCTCCCGCCCATCCTGGTCCTCATCCTCCCTCGCTGGCAGCAGTGGCAGCTCCTGTGCTCCTCGACGGACTGACGGACGACATAGGCCTTGAGGCAAGTGTATATGCCCATGGACTGCATGGTGCTGGCTTCCACGATGTAGTCCAAAGGCACATACCCTCACGCCAGGGAAGGGCGCGGGCACTCACAGATGGAGGCCCGCCCCGCACAGGGCTCCAGACCTGCGGAAGGAAGCTCACGTCTGGGTCGGATGCTAGCACGGTCCCAAGCCACCATTTCAGGGCCACTCAGTGGCACCCCTGGCTCCTGAAGCAGCCCCTTGGGGGCCGCAGAAGAGCTGACCATGAGGCTGACAGCAACCCCTCACACCTGAGAGCTAGAGTCGCAGCAGCGGCCACCCTGGCACGCGGCCATCCTGCCAGGCGTATCTGCTGCTGCCTTGCACGCTCAAAGGACCCTGCAGCCTGGCTGACAGTCCTCGTGGGACAAGCAGGAAAGTAGAGGACAAAGCCAGTCAGCGGTGGAGCTGGAGTTCCTACCAGCCAACTCCTAGCCAGCTTGAAAGTTGCCTGGAGCCTGGCCACACCACCAACAACCCATGCCTAGGGTGCTTCTGATCCTCCGCTTCCTACCTGCTCCCCTGGTGCCCTCCGCCAGCCCCCGTCCTTGTCCCACGACTGCAGCATCAAGCCCTGAAAAGCCACCTCGACGCACTCCCTTGGCCGCACTCCAGCGCCCAAGCCAGAGCAATCTCCCTTCCCCTCAGGGCCCCATGGGCACCTGGCTAGCAGCACCTAACTCTGTCCCCTTGTCTTCTGTTCCTGTTATCCATGCTTCCTCTCTTCAGCAGACTCAGCACAGGGATCTAGCTGAGGCCTGGTACTACCATCTGCACTCTCTATATGCATGGACTGACTGAAGGAGGACGGTAACAAAAGCTGTCATTCACTGGTCACACACTATGTGCAGGGCCCACCTCACAGTCCCTTGCATGTATGCAGACATTTATTGCAACCCTGTCACACCCCAGGGAGCTGGCATCGTTGGGCAGCACCTTGTACAAGTGAGAATGTTTCAGTCCAGAGAGCTGAAGTACCTTGCCAAGTCACACAGATCCAGTGTAGAAGAAACGCCACCCAAGTCATCTAACCCCAGAGCCCTGGCTCCTAACTAGTGTATTCCCCTACCTCCCATAGGCCAGCCACCAAGGGATGGTCATGGCCACCTGTCCTTTGCTGGACTGCTAGGAGGCCTCTGAGCCTCGGCTTCCCGCACGGGCATTATTCATAATCTTACCAAGTGACATGTACTGACCCTTCCAAGTAGGTCTCTAAGTCCCAGATGCATGGGTCAGGAAATGGGCTCAGAGTAGCCCAGGGATTTGCCCAGGGTCTCACAGCCACTGAATGGCAGGGCACCTCTCATAACCCAGTCAGAGCAGCTCCAAAGCCTGAGCCATGCTGGGCATGCAGTGACAGAGGCTGGCGGAAGTTTGAGTGCCCTGGGTCCTGTGACCTGAAGGGGACTCAAAGGGGACTGGACTGCAGGGCCCAGTCTGGCCCTCTCCCCACATGTGGCTTCAAGATAACACCAGCATGGCACACGGTATGCAGCCCCAAAGTTATGAATGTGTGATGTCTTCCAGCAGACAGAACCAGGGCTGGGATGACTTCTCCCTAGACTCAGGTGGGCCCTTGGGGGCCACGGCTCCCAGGAGCAGCTGAGGGCTCAGACCACAGGCCAGGCAGCTCCTCAGGCCCCGCACATCACATGAATGCCCTGGGAATGTGGTCCCTCCTGCCTCCCTCGGCCTGGACAGGAATGACACGGGGACTCCTCTGCCCTCTCATTTCCATCCAGGTATAGCAAATGGAAAAGCAGCTTTGACTCCGGAGTGGAGGAAACGTCACGCAGAGCCCACCCCGACGGAGGATGCCGGGTCCTGCTTGCCAAGTGTTCTTGAGACACCAGGTCCCCATCCCAGAGCCACCTTGGGTGTGCAGTGAGGCGTGGGGGAACTCTGAGCCCCATCATGACGCTGGGCCTCCTGTAGACAGCACAGAGGACTCCACCAGATCCGCCCACAGTCCGCGTTTCCTCCTGCAGTGCCTGCAGGACCATCTCTGCTCCCCCAGTCTGCACGAGCCCCCACCCAGCATGCCCTGCCCCAAAGGACTGCTTGTCAAACTCCTGGCACACATCCAACCATGTGAGAGGCAGGAAGACAGACAGCTTCTGCTCTATGGACAGGAAAACTGCAGCTAGAGGACACTCAGGACCCCATAGCCCAGCCCTGAGTCGAGAAGAGAAGCCTCTGAGGGAACCACAGCAGGCACTTCAGATGGCTCCATGGTCACAAGACACGAACAGGGGACACAGCAAGAACATGCCTGACTGTTGGCCACTGGGCACAGCCAAGTTGGAGCAGAGCCCAGGCCACCTAGGCTGCCTGCCTGTGGGACCTCACAAGGCCACCTCCTGCGGTGGCTGTCATGCACCACAAGGAAGAAGTCCTGGGCTCCAGCCCCCAGCAGCCTTGAGCTCTCATCATGTCCACTGTGGGGACAGGCAGTGCCCACCCAAGATTCCACCTATGTGGCACTGGCTGGGGGCCACTTACCCGGCTGCCTTTAGGGCCAGGGTCTCCTACAGGTCCAGGTAACCCCTGAAACACAAAGCACAGGGGCAAGGCCATATGGAGACTTCGTCCCCGCTGTCCACATCACAGGCAAGTCCTACTCCAGCCTCAGCTGCCCCTCTGAGGTGATCAGAGCAGAGGTCTTCAGCCTGAGATCTCAGAGCGAGAATGGGAAGACCCTCTGGGGCTCCTCCCTGGAACCCAAGTTCTTCTGGCTAGACCTAGGCCTAGTGCTTGCAAAGAGGGACTTGGGTGCCTGGGTTCAGCCACCTGAACAGCCCATTCTTAGCCTGCAGCCCCCCTCTGCCTGGGGCACCCGCTGTCATCTCTGCCACGTCCAGAGCTTCCAGAAGCCACATACTGCACCTGCCTGCCAGGGTAACCTTTGGCCCCTGGGCTGCCCTCAGGTCCTGGCTGCCCCTGCAAAGAAAGAAAGAGAATTGTGAATACAGGACAGGAGAGGAGGGAATGGGAGGGGGAGGGCGAAGGAAAGTCGGAAGGGGAGGGGAAAAAGGTGGGAGGGGAAGGAAGGGGAGGGAAGGGGAAGGGAAGGGAAGGGAAGGGAAGGGAAGGGAAGGGAAGGGAAGGGAAGGGAAGGGAAGGGAGGATAAGGGAGAGTTAGAGGACACCTAGATTTCCTCTCTGGTCCCAGGGGGAGGAGAGAAGCAGTGCCCAGCTCAGGGTCTGGGATGGCATGGGCCTGAGGCTGACAGAGGACGAGGAAAAGGGTAGGAATGTGAGACAGGGGCCTCCAAGCCCACCCCTCTCCAAAACCAGTCAGACCAGCTCTGAAGGACAACACCTCCACTCACAGCCAGAATCAGAGAGCTCTGGGGGCTTGGCGGGCTCTGGACTCTGGCAGGGCTCTGTTGACTTGGGCCGGGGCAGACAAATTCCTGCAAACCCCATGCGTGTGCATGGATAATGTCCCCTAACATCGCGGGGAACAGGCCAGCTATTCATGGCTCCAATTGGAGTAGGGTGGCTCCTGCCATCTCCAGGCCAGCACGGCTGGGTAAGCAGCAAGGAGGGCTGAGGAGGGAGCGCCCAGATGCCTGACTGAGGGCTGAGGGACAGAGGCAAAAGCACCTGGCTGGGGCAGGTTTGGGGCTGAGGCAAGGATGGGAGGGGAGTGCACAGCAAGCCTCACCTGTTCTCCGGGGTGCCCTGCGGGCCCAGGATAGCCCTTGTGTCCCTGTGGGTGGGGGTGGGGAAAGCCTATGTCAGGCAGGGAAGGTCCAGTGGCAGGGCCCGGTTCCCTGTCTGCCTGCTCAGCTGCTACATCAAGGGTGCAGGATGTGCTCAGAGGCCCCTACCCCAGATGTACGGCCAAGGCAGGGTTAGAGGATGCCTAGGTTTCCTCTCTGCTCCCAGGGGTCTTTAGACCAGAAGATGTGTGTGTCTGGGGGGCAGTGTCTGAGCTCAGCAGGACAGAGCCACTGTGTCCAGGGGCACTACATCCTGGCAGCTCCTTCAGGCTCCACGGAGGGGCGGGCAGACAGAAGCAGGGAGGGGAGGCTCTGTCAGCGGACCATGGCCAGAGGAGGCCAGGGTGGGATCTGGCCATCCCACCCTGTTGGGACTGCCCCCTCTCCTAAGCCCCAATCAGAAAAGACGTCACCCACACCAGCCAGAGACAAGCAGGAATTCCTGCCTCCCTTTCCCCGGCTATCTCCACAGCTGCTCCAGGGATGACTAGGACACCCAGATGCATGATTGAGGACTCTGGTGAAAGCCCACGCCCAGCTCTGACCTTCTAACCCAATGGCCCAGCTAGCGAGTGGGTTCTCTAGGGCAAGACAGTGGAGATAGTGTGTGCTTCCCAAGAATCAGGAGGTCTTCAGGGGCAAGCCCCAGACTCCAACCTGAAAATTTGATGTTGCAGTGAGAACGAGGCCGACAGGGGCTTCCCTGGCAGTGGGACCCCGATCCCGTCACCCTGGGACAGGCTCAGACACCATCCCTGACAATCCCTCACCCAAGGTGCAACTGCGTGGGCCACGGCCCGACTCAGGGTCGCACACAGAGCCTTAGAACCCCAAGCCTCTTCACCTCTGCTTTGGAAGGACAGTGTTTTTAAAAATGCCAGGGTCTAAAACACATGCGCCAGACCCCAGATCAAGACTATAATAGGCTTCAGAAAGCACACCCCCACATGACACACACATAGCGCACACATGAAGACCCCCCTCTGTGTACGGCTGCTCAGTGGGGACCACATGGGGAGTACATGACCTCATCAGCCCTACAAAGTCACATGGGGTTGGGGTGAGGGCATCTCCACCTCACAGGGGAAAGAGTTCAGGGCAGAGAGCCTCACCAAGAGCTCCTCTTCTCACAGGCATCCCCAGGCAGCACAGATAATCACACACGCACGCATGCACATGCACATCCTTACACAGCCCTCTCCCCAGCTCCTAGCAATTGGCACTGTTGATTATAAACAGCAGACCCGACTCATCTAAGAGGCCTAAGGAGTTTACAAGCATTCCTTTTGCACCTCCTCACAAGCCACAGGGATGTCACCTCCCACCCAGTTGCCTGGGGAGTCTGCGTGGGGGGGCATGAACTCTTTTCTCCTCAGGCCGATAGGCACCAGGCTGAGCCAGGGAGGGGTCCAGACCTCTGTTTCAGCCAGAGCTGGATTCCAAAGCAGCCCTGCAGCCTGGCCAGCTGTGCAGTAAGGAGCCACCTCTTCACCTCCTTTGCGGTAAGATGAGTACATGAAGGTTCTTTGGCACACTGTCCCCTCTGTGCGCCCTTAACCACAGAGCCTGGCACTGCATTCGAGACCCTGCGGAAACTAGTTGCTGTTACCATGACTGTCTTCCTTTTGCTTTCGCTCAGCATTTGATGAGTCTGCATGCACTAGCACTGTTTTGGGCCTGGAAGAATAAGACAGGTCGCACTCTTTGCCTTAACGGGGTTTGCCTTCTTATTAAGAAATTATAGCACTGGGGAGATAGCTCAGTGGCCTAAGTGTCTGCCTGGCAAGCACAAGGTCCCAAGTTTGATCCCCAGTACCACAAAACAAAACAAAACAAAAAAGAAAAGAAAAAGAAAAAAGAAAGAAATCATAAAAACAAAAAAATATAAAAGATAACACCAGGGGCTGGGGAGATAGCTCCGAGGCACAAGTGCCTGCTGGGCAAGTGCAAGGTCGTGAGTTCGAACCCTGGTCCCACAAAAAAATAAAATAAAATAAAATAAAAGATAACACCAGATGGGGGCAGGGGAAGGTTGTGTAAGGGGCTAGAGCTTCAGTTTTGCAAGGGGAGAATTGTTGCTCAATACTTAGTGTACCTAATGCTTCTAAATTGCATTTAAAAAGTGTAAGATTTATACATGTTTTTTCAGCATCATAAAGATAAAACTAAGATAAAAGATCTAGCATCTATTATTAATGACCAAGCTATGCAGAAAAAGCAAAGTTGGGGGCAGAGGGGCCATGCTGGGAAGGGGGGGGTAGTGACTGCAAGGGAGGTGACCAGAGAAGACTGTCCTAAGCAGACGAGTGTGGTAATAGAGGGAACACCGGGCCCATTCCCTGGAAAGGGCATTCTGGGTGGAGGACACAGTAAGTGCAAAGGCCCTGAGGCAGGAATGTTCTCCGTGGGCTCAAGGAAGCACAAGGAGGCCTAAGAACCTGGGGCAGAGCCAGTGAGGGCAGTGAGAGGGGCAGAAGGCAGGGTACCCATGATGGGAGACCCAGGAGGGCTCTGGGCAGACACACAGCATGGCATGGCATGGTCATCTCCATGCTCTCCCAGAGACGTGCTGAGCCAAGCTGTGTATTCCAGGCCTTGGGACTTGGCATGGCCCAGCCCGCCATCCTCTCTGCGCAGGGATGCTACCTGTGGACTAACAGAGGTACAGACCCCAAGAGAAGCAGAGAAGCCATTGCCAGAGCCTGCTGCTTCCGCTGCACCACCAGGCAGCTACGTCATTAGTGCCTCCTCCCTAAAAGGAAGCTGAGGCATCTGCTGTGAAATCCCGATGGCCAGCCAGGCAAGCCCTCGGCCCTGGGCTCAGGCAGTGGTGACGAAACACAAGGTGCAAGGCAATGCATGGTGGCGTGGCAAAGCCGTAGGCATCGGCTCTCCAAGTCTCCCGTCACCTCTCTCCGAGGCAGCAATTACCATGTACACCTAGCAGTTGAGGCCACCAAGGCTGGGAGAGGGAAAAAGACTTTCCTGAAGCCCCACAGCTTTCTAAGGGCAGTGCCAGGATTGTAGCTCAGTCCCTACATCCTTCAGCACCAAGTGGATGAGCACTAGGCCCTGCAGGGAAGAGTCCTTTCAGATGCAACTCCCAGGGGCAGAAGCTCTCAGATCCTGCAGCATACTTGAGGCACAGGTCAGTGAAGCCTTGCAGTATGTGGGATGGAAGTGACCTAACACATTTTGGTAGCTTCCCTGTCCAGTGGGCAAATAAAGAAACAGGCTGGGAGAAGGGATGGAGGTTCTCCCAGGGTTACTTAAGAAGTCATGGCTACACTGGTTCCCAGCATGCTCGAGCCCTGGGTCGGCTTTGTCAGAAGTCCACAATTCAAGGCACTCGAACATGGTCAGGAACCCTGCATTTTTCCTGGCTTCAGGGACTGAGTGTAGTTAAGGTGAGAGGTGGCAGTGTGGAGGTGCTGTGCTGCCAGAAGCACCCAGTGGTGTTTACTAAGCTGGGCCTACAAGCAGCTTTAAATGACAGGGCCCAGGCCATGGGGGGCTACACCATCATCCTCCCTAGGACCCCTGCAATTATGGAGCGGCATTGACCACAAGGTGGACCAGGGGTAGTGATTTTCCAGGAGTGATAGGTGCCCCGTGGGCATAAGTGGGTAGGCAGTGTTGCAGGGCACCCCAAGGGACCACGGCGTCTGAGCTGGGCTGCTGGCTGCCCAGCCGGCGGGTCTCCGCAGGACTATGTTTATAATACAGCTCGGTCTCTATTTTGGTTTGGCAGCCAGATTAATCATTGCTTACAATGCACAGGGAGAAACCAGACATCACCTCACTGTTGCTGTAGACAGGCTCTCGGCTGGCAGGGATGCTATTTGGGCTTGGGGCAGGGAGGGACGGGGTCCTGTCCTTGCCTAAGGGTCCAGACACCAACACGTGCTCAGAGTTCACCTACCCACCCAGGCTGCAGCTCATCTGGTGCAAAACCTCGGCTTCCCCCAAGCAAAACTGAAGCTGCCAGTCTTGCTTAGTACCCAGGAGGCTTACCACCAAACTCCTGGCCACCCACAATCGCCCTGAGCAATCAGCGGAGCAGGAAGTCAAGGAAGAAGCAACATGCCAGGCTGAGAGGGACTTGTCCCATGACACCGTACACGACCCTGCACGTCTCTGGGGCTCAATTTCCAGAGCTGACCTCTCAAAGTGTCTTGCTGGCTTGGAAGTTGCAGGATTCTGAAATCTGTAGCAAGTCTAGAAGAATGTTCATCAAGGAACAGCCGCCACAGCTTCCATGTGTGTGGTTCATGCATTTAGCAAACATCCGCTGGGTCCCCAAAAATGACAGCGGGATAACAGGTGTGGGCATTAAGCACAGATTAATGGGATGAAGAAAAAGAAGAGCCCAGTGCCAGGAAGTGCAAGTGCACCTTGGGGAGGCAGCCTGTAAAATGAGGGGAACAGGGGTGTGACAGGAAAGACGTATGAGAGAGGAGCCATGGAAGTCCAGAGCTGCTCAGCACCAGGGGAGCCTGGAGGAAGTTCTTGTGGTCTCTGCCATCCTCAGGAAATACTGACAGGGATTCTCTCAGGTAGCCACAGCCTTCCTAAACAATCCCAAGTGAGCCCTCCCATTTTATTCTAGCTTCCCATAGACAGTGGTCAACTCAGGCAGCACAGGAGGAAAGGGAAGTCAGACTGAAAGAGGGCATGTGGGCCTCAACTTAAAAATGGATTTTGATCCATTATTTATGTCTTCCTGGAGCACTGCTGTAAGACTGAGGTCATCTGGGGTTTGGTATGAAAGATCCATTGGTGATGTCTGTCAGAAGCAGGGCAAGAGGGGTGGCAGGCTCAGCCCTGCATGAGACAAAGGAGCATGCAGTTTTGTCCTCCAGTACTAACAGCAATGACAAAAATGGGCTGAGTACCCCAGTGAGTCACACACCAGCATGAGTGGCGAAGATGGGACAATATCTCACTTAACTTCATCACCTCATGAGACAAACAAGGCTGAGGAGGGACAGAACTGGACCCCAACATAGTGCATCCAAGCCCAACCTCGAGTGGGAGATTCTTAATCATTTAATGGAGATCCTTCTGGCTGAGAAGCTGCTTCTGTCAGCCCTGTGGTGAGAAGGGACTGAGGGTTGGAAGACTCCAGTTCAAATCCCAGGTCTGGGGGCCCGGCGGGATGGCTCAGTGGTCTAAAGCGCCTGCTTGGGAAAGCTTGGGCGGCTGCAGGGACCCAGGTTCGTTCCCTGGCACCACATGCTGCACCAGCCCTGCCCTCGGGGCGGGCTGAGCCGGCCATAAAAAATAAGTGAATAAACAAAGATTCTGAAACAAGAAAAAATAAATAAATAAATGAAAAAAAAAAAACAAATCCCAGGTCTGCCGCTAAGTGACTCATGGGAGGCTATCAAGCCAGTGGTTCTCATTTGGCCACACATGAGTCACCTGGCAGCTTTGACAACTACTGATACCTGTGAACACAGCCCACTATCCCTACAGGGGACCCAGCTCCCTAGCTAGCACTAGTTCTCTACAGGGTTGGGAACTCACACTGCAGTGAACCCTTTGAGTTCCTCGATGACTACGCCAGTCATTTAACACCAAGATCAGCACAGGAGCCAGAGCAGAGGCACACATCTGCTGACTGCCTGGGTGAATGAATGAATGAACAAGGGAGTGAATGAGAGCTATTCACTCAGTCTTTGCAGCCATAAAATGGGCACAGTGCTGTCTGCCATGGAAGCTGCAGTGAAGAGAGACTGCACAGAGAGACAGCCATCCTTTGCCCCTCTAATTGCTATCCTTTTCACCACCAAATGCCCAGCCTGAGCAACCTTCCCCCTGCCTAGCTCCTCCACAGCTACTTCCAGCTGTTAACACACCCCCTGTTTTACCAAGTTTCTTTCTACTAACCACCTACCCTTGCAAAGATGCAGGCTCTATAGGACAGGCTTTCTGACTCTGAGTGTGGCTCCATGCCTGACACACAGTAGGCATTCAATACATTCTCCCCAAATCAAGGAAGAAAGGGAACACTGGTGTCACCCGCAGTGCCATCAGAGCTCCCCACCCTGTAGGGCAATGTGGAAGCAGGCCCACCTCTCGGTCCTCCCACAGAGATGATGCACAAAGCCAGGCCGAGTGTCAGAAGGATGCCTCGCCCCCTGCGCACAGGGAGCTGGTCCCTCTCTGCCAGGCTGCCAGCCTCTGCTGGCCCCAGGCAGGAGCCCAGTCTGTTTCTCCCCCTCCCCCTCCACGCGAGGCTCCTGCAGGGAGTACAGCCAAATAGAACACAGCCACTGGATGCTGAGGCAGTCATAGCTCATCCGTCAGAAAGCACTAGAGCCCAGGAGGATGGGAGGAGGGAGCGGGGACTCATGAGCCAGGAAAGGCCATCTCCCAGGCTCACAGACAGCCATACTTCCTGTGCTGCGTCTGGGGCTGGCCTGAGACCTGAAGTGTGTTCTGCTTGGAGGGTGGAAGAGAAAAGGCTGGGGGGGGGGGGCATGGGCCCCAAGGCCAAGGACAGGACAGGGTCAGGAGAAACCACAGATGTCCACCAGACACCCCGAGGGAGCAGCTGCAGCCACAGCTGGGAGCCAGGCCGGAAGCTCAGGAGTGGCCCCAGGCTTGGTGTCTCCTGGACGACTCAGCCACAGTGAGTTTCTTGCAAAAGGTGACAGAACCCTGGCCTGTGTGACTGCCCCCTGGTTTCCTGAACACCCGCTTGGAGCAGGTCACACCAGGCTGAGTGAAGACAAAGATGGACTTGCACTTGGGCCCCAGCTGGCCAGAGAGAACCAAGACAGATGATAGCAGAGGTGAGACAGGCCAAGAGTCCCTGAGCTGGCGGCGCTGATGGCCTGGACACAGGGTGCTCTGGAGGGCTTCCTGGGGGAGGCCCAACTGGAACAGGGTCATGGAACATGTGCAACACTACTGTGGAAGCCAGAAGAAGGAGCAAGACCCCATCTGGGATAGGACAAAAGTGGGGATGGGTAACACAGCGGGCAACAGGGACACACACAGAGGTCACTACGTGAGCAATTCCCTTTCCCCTCCAGCGCAGCAGCTGAGAGGGCATCAGGCTCGGAAGGGTGACTAACGTGCCCCAGATCATGAAGGGAGGAGAGAGCACAGGCCCAACCGACCCAGGCCCCCGCCCTCAAGCCTTCTAGGCCTGACTCCTGGGACAGACTCCTTATCTTCTTCAGTGCCCTGGAGGGACAGCGGGCTCTCCAGGAGTGGCCCTCCCTGGGAAGAAGTACAGTGAGCCAGGCACCTTCTTGTCACGCCTTATTGACCAGTGAGGACCAGCTCCATGGCCATGTGCCCCTTCTCCCAGCGAGCACAGCCCTCCAGAGTCTCACATGTCACCCACCAACACTCCTGATTCCCAGCAGAACTGAGCAGGCGCCAAGGACAGCAGGGCACCCGCAGTGTTCCTGCCCTGAGACCCAGTGTGCCAGCAAGCTCAGAGACCACGGACAGGCACTAGAACCAAAGTGTGCCTACCTTCCGTCCTGGAGGTCCTGGGTTCCCGAAGAGCCCAGGTGGGCCCGTGTCACCCTGTAAGACACAGACACGGTGGGTGAAATGGAGACATGTTACATTCTAAGCTTATGGCTGGTTGTCTCCAACTCCTCATGGGTGTTCATGGAGCTTTAAGGTGGACTCCAGGTGGCCTTGGAGCAGAGAGGTGAGCAGGGACCCAGCCCCAACTTCATAGCTCCGCTGGGTGTACCGGATGTACTGGGCCTCGAGGGGCAGAAGAGTTCACAGCATGAGCTCTGAGGCTAAAAGCCACACTCAGGAGACCTGTGTCACTGTCCCCATACCAACTGGCTTTCCTCTGCATTCCCAAGACACACGTGGCCATGGCTGGACACAGTGGTCACCAAGTGTGTCAACAGACAACACCAGACCAGGGAGCAGGCCACGAAGGAGTAGGAGTGAAGCCTGGGTCCCTGCATATAGCTCCATTCTACTACTTACCAGCAGTGAGGGTTCCAGTGAGCCCTCTTTCCTCTCAGGGGCTCTGCTTCCTCACCCACAAGTTCATCCCTGTCTTCTAAGGATATGGGGAGGACCCAGCTGGTAGTGCATGCAGATACTGCCCCGGACCCAGGGCACCCAGGATGTGAGATGTGAAGGTTGCAGAGCAAAGAATGTCGGCAGTGAGGGTGTGAGACAGTGACTCCCACCGCGGCCCCCAGCCTCCCAGTGCTGTGGCCAAGGGCACGCAGGAGGAGTAACTACTGTCTGTGCCTGCACAGCAGGCTGGCGTGAGAGACAGTGCCCAGGAGGAAGAGTGACAGCCACAGGCATTCTTGCAGACTGCGTATGTGAGGCCCGGGATGACCTTGCCGAGAGCTCAGGCCCCTCTCCTGTATGACCTGTCCCCAGACTCCTGCTCAGTTCCAGAGATGCTTCAGGGATGGAGGAAGCCCAGGCAAACCTTCTAGTCTGTTAGCACTTAGGATTAGGAACTCCCAAATCTAGCCTGCACCCTTCCTACCTCTAGAGAGCCTGTCCTGCTAGGACAAGCCAGGGAGGGTGGGGGTTTGCTCAGAAAATGCTGTGCAAGGGCTCCCAGGAAGCTCCTGGATACCAGGGTCACCTAGCAGAAAGCCACATAGGCGACACCTCGATCGCCATGCTGCATCCATAGGTGAACCCTGTCTTGGGTTCTCAGTTGTACCCCAGGAGGGGAGCACCAGGAATGGCCAAGGCTCGGGATTAGAGAAAACCAAAGGACTTCCAATAAAAACCAACCGGGGCTGAGGAGATAGCTTCATGGCACAAGTGCCTGCCTGGCAAGCGCAAGGTCATGAGTTTGAATCCCAGTTCCGCAAAAAAAACAAAGACAAAACAACAACAATAAAAACCAACCACCGTGACCTTCCCAGACGTGCCCCCTCCTGCCTATCACACACAGCCACAGTCAGGACAGCCCCGCAAAGTGTGGTGGGGTCACCGTGGCCTACCTCCCCCTTCCCTCAACACTAGAGTCCCTGAAACCTACCTTTGCCCCATCGTGGGCCTGTCCTGGTGAGAGCCCCAGGTCCCCTTTCTGTCCCTGAAACAAAAACAGTTCCACTTTGGCACCGAGTCACCGGGACAGGATGTCAGCCCCACCGGCTCTGCTCAAGGCTCTGTTTCCCACATCAGTGCCCCCGCATCCACCCCTGCACTCACAATGCCGGGGAGTTTTCTCCGATTCCCTTACACCACCACTCCAACACCTGCCCTAGCTTCCCAGTGACTGTGAAGTCTGAGCTCGTCCTAGGGACCCAAGTCCAAGTCCACAATCTGGTCCAAGTCTTGCTCTCCTGCCACCAATGGAGCCCACAGAGAAGGTCCCTGCTGTGTATCCCTGCCCAGTCACAGCCTACACATCCTGAGGGCAGACCCTGCTCAGCTGTTGGAGACCTAGAGCCAGCCCTGCAAGGTACAGCCAGACTGAATGTGTCCTTCCCAGCCAACTGCAGGGCTCCAGGCCACCACGCAGTGACCAGCCTGCCTGTGCATATTGCCAGGACTAGCTCCTGCCCACTTCCTGGGGCAGCAAGGGGCTTTCTGAGTGATGGGGCAGCAGGGTCTTTTCCACTGTACAGAGAGCTGAGGTGTACCTCCTTGCTCCCCAATCACCCACAGTGCTGCGCGATAACCACTTACATCCTCTGCCACCCTCTCTTCCTATGACTGCCAGAGGAAGGGGGTAGGGGAAGTGTGAAGACCCTGTGCCACATCTGGGAAATGGAGGCCAGGAGCAGGAACTGGTGGGGGTTCCCAGGGTGGGCACAGGCAGAAGCTAAACTGGTACCCTGTGACCCCAGACCTGTGCTCTAGGGCTTCCTGGGTGCAGATGAGCTAGCAGAGTGAACTGGAAAGAAACTGACAGGAAGCCATCCTTGGTGGTTAGAGGCAAACACTCTTCATGCCCAGCTCTGCATCCAGGACAGTCCCTCTCACAAGGGTCCTGACCCAAGAGCACTGAAAAAGAGCCCCGAGTGTTCACCACCTGCATTTGTCACAGGGTCAAAAATGAGACTCCCATCTTCACACTGTATGCCACCAAGCCCCCTTACTTCCTCAGGAAGCAGAGCTCTACAGAGTTCCGCATCCTAACGCCACTTGCTTAGCGCTCCACGTTCCTGCCTCCTCTCCGCTTGTGCAGCTTCTTCCTATCCTTTGCTCAGCTGAGGCCGAAGTCCTGTGGTGCAGCCCTGGGCCTGCCATGGACTCACAGCGGGGCCTCAGGCAATGCACCCTGATACCTGTGGTTGGCTTCCTCCCCTTTAATATGAGAGACACATGGATGTACACGTGCATGTACACACACACACACACGCCGCCTTCCCGGGATTGCCAGGCAAGCAGCCAGTGGGATAGCAGCCATGACACATGGGAAGGGTGACTTAGCCAACTTTAATTAATTCCTATTTGAGTCTTTTCTTCATCAGAACTCGGACCTTCCAAATCCTGACTCAGTCACTCTTTGCCAAAAATCGGCAACCGATCAGAGGCTCCTAGAGGGAGAGGGATGCCCTCTTGCTGTTCCCCACCATGTGCACACACTGCGGGCACTCTCTGTTCAGAGTCGCTTCCTCCAGTGAAGGACAAGGCTCTGTGGGGTCACAGAGGCTGGGCACAGCCTGGGCCAAGCTGGCAGGGCAGAAGCTGGGTCCCTGCTCCGTGCACGGGAAGGCCAGATGCTTCCACAACACTCTTTCCCCACCCAGCCCCAAGCCCAAGACCAGCTCTACCTGGGCACCTCCCAGTCACATCTGCAGAACCCACCCCAGGTCTACCTGACATGGCAGCTGCCCTCACGGACTCTCTCGCCCTCACTGTTCACAAGCCCAGCTCCACACCTTTTATGTCCATGGTGCGAGACCAGGCCCAGGACTAGTGAGGATTCTCATGGCCAAAAATGGATGGAGCTGCTCTTTGCCTGCTTTTGCCCACCTCATCCTGCAGCTAGCAGAGAGGCTGGCACAGAAAGCTTGCAGGCCTAGGTTTTCTTTCTCTCTCTCTCTCTCTCTCTCTCTCTCTCTCTCTCTCTCTCTCTTTTTTTGGTGGTACTGGAGATCAAACCCAGGACCCTGCACTTGCCAGGCAAGCACTTATTCCACTGAGCTATCTCCCCAGCCCCTAGGGCTGGATTTTCATGTATCCTATTCATCCTGTTTGATGACAGAGGCGAAACTGAGACACAAAGGTATGACAGATTCGCTTGCTGGCCCAAAGGCCTTACTGGGGCATTCTCATCCCTTACGGATTTCCCTCTGGATCCTCAGCAGCCTGCACAGTGCGTGGGACACAGCCACTGCCTGAGGACATTAAGGAATGCAGATATTCATTGACCACCTAGCGCAAAACAACTCTGGTGAAGAACACAGAGAATGCCTTGGAGAACTGACCCCAGTGGATGACCCTGGGGAGCTCAGGCAGGGGAGTCACACAGGCCAGGAAGGGCACTAGCACCAGCATTTGGTGCATGTGTCTCTTAGCCCTGCATGCATATTAATTCATTTAGTCCTCTAAATCCACCAGGCAGCAACTATCATTGTCCCCATTTTATAGGAGAGGAACCAGGCAGAGAGAGCAAAGATAGTAGGTAGGACCAAATAAACCAGTAAATGTTTGGATTTTTCAATATTTATGACAGTAAGAAATGGTGTCATGAACTGCCATCGAGGTGCTCCTCCCTGCTTGGAGCACACTTAGCTCATGTGCGGCCAGTTCTGAGGCGGTTCTAGCAGCCCTCTGTCACAAGGGCCTTCCTTAGCTGTGCTGCTGTAGCTGCCACCGAGTCTTAAGTGGATTTAACATGTTTATAAAAGCACTAGGCAGCAGCATTCAACATTTTTTTAAAAATCACACCTCATAAAGATACTGATGAAAGAAGACTTCCAGAACAGCTTCAGAAAACAGCAAGAGAAATGGGATGCGCGTGTTCCAAGTGAGCAGGGGCATCCTGAGAACTCTTGGCAATACTCCTACTGTAGTAATGTTTCAAAATGGAAACGTTGCCCATATATTTTGGTCACCTCCAGTATATGCCAAAGGTCAGACAATTAATATGTGGGATTTAGGCTCAGGCAGTCTGGTCGCACTTCAGCAGAGCACAGAGAAAAACTGCACACCAGTGACAGATGGAAGACAGGAGGCAGGGAGAGCCGCACCCAGGCAGATAAGCCCTGGCAGGGAGTCGCTGCTGAGAGGCAGCTGGAGCGGGGCAAGGAGAAGCCCCGTGAAGATGCAGCCCAGCGGGTGCCTGAGGTGCCTCTGGTCAGGTGAGGGGTGACTCTGGGGTACAGAGAAGACTATGGTTTCCCAGCTAGCTGCCTGCAAATGCCCCAGTGAGAGACAAAGGAATGGATAAAGTCTCAGGAGCGATTTTCAGGTTAGTGAGAGCAGGAATCTGGTCACTAAACCTAGCTCTGCAGCCAGTGAGACCCCAGGCAAGCTAGTCCTGCAAGGAATGATGGACACTGCCTGTACCAGACTGCAGCCCTCACAGGACCAGAGGAACTACAGCATGGTACAATGTTATGGTACATCTAAGCCTTTTGTGTTAAGAGCGCTGTGAGGAGAACTACGGTCAGCATGTCCTGCAGACGGTGCAGGGACATACGCAGGAGAGGGCTCTGGGGATCTGATTCCAGAGAGATAGAAGAGGAGGACTCCATTTCGAAGGAGCGGAGGTCCTGGGAAGGACAAGGAGGTCCTAGGCTGGAAGCTCCTGGAGAAGCTACGCCTGATCTCAAGTACCCAGCAAGGGCCTGGCCATCCCAGAACAGCTCATAAACGAGCAGGCCAGGGAATGGGCCCTGGAGAGTCAGAAGCAGGGGACTGGGTCAGAGCTGGCACAGTCCTGGGCCTCCTTCTCTGAAGACTTCCACTACCGCTACTACTATTTCATGAGTTTAGAAGTGGTGGCCAGGGTACTAAGACAAGAAAAACAAATAAGAATGACTAACATCTGAGAAAACAGAGTGGCATGAATGCCTGGCTAGAATATTCAGGAGTGACTGAAATACTAGTAGAACTAATAAGATACCTCAGTGAAGGCGATAGTCATAGATTAAACAGGAAAAGTACAAAAATACAAAAACCAAGAGTTTTCTTCAATAGCTGAGGGCCAGCTAGAAAATATAATAGGGGAAACCACTCCAACCATAACAGCAACAAAAACAAAAAAATTGCTAAGTATAAACTTGAAAAGAAATGTGCAGGGATTATGCAATAAAAGCTATAAAAGTTTACCAAAAGATGTTTTTAAAACCCAACCAAATGGGAAAACATGTCGTTTGTGTGTGTGCATAAAAAATTCAACATTTTCAAGATGTTAGTTCTTCATAAGTTAATATACGTTTCATACAATTCCAATAAAACCTTTTTTAAGTAAATTAAAGTGGCCATAAAGCTTGCTGAACAGAAAAAAAAAGCAACTGAAAATATTTTTTAAAAGAGAGAAGGCACCATAGTGCAGTGAATGTCGCATAAAATAGTATTTTACTTACATAGAAATACACAAATTGCAATCAAATATCATGGGACTGCCTGAGATAGACCCTTGCCTATCATACTACAATCTGTGGAAGACAGGCTCTTTAATAAACAGTTAAATAATAATGCTGGAGGCCTACTTTATATTCTACCGCCATTAAGATGAAGTCCAGATGGTTTAATATTTTTAATAGCACAGATGATGCTATAAAATGACTAGTAATAACAATGACTACCTGTCTGATCTTAGGATGGAAAGGAGACTTCCAAGGATAAAGACAAAGTAGGGCTTGGGGGCAGCTCAGTCAGAGAGCACATGGTTAACATGTGTAAGGCCCTGGGCTAAATCCTCAGCAGAAGGAATCGAGGAAAGGAAGGAGAGAGGGAGAAAAAGAAATCATAAGCTTTATCTATTGGTAGAGGCCTCTCCAAATGAGCCGGCATATCCTAAATTCCCAGTTCTCTAGCTCTTAGTGGAGCAGTGGGAGCTTATAGTATATAAAGCTTTCACTCCTTGTCGGGAGTTGGCACACATATTTCTGTTTGTAAAAGTCATAAATATTCTTAACAGGCAAGCAACAACTGGAAAATATTTGCAACATAGATGAAGTTTAACAGATAAATAATTTTTACAAGTCAATAGCAAATGACACCACCCCAAACTCCAAATTAAGCCAATTCGCAAATGACAAGAGACAAATGAAGGTGGACATCAGAAAAAAATTTCATCTCACAGATGAGCAGAGTGATGTGAAGAGGGAATTTATCTGTCTGTCTGTCTGTCTGTCTGTCTGTCTACTATCATAGTGCTAGAAATGAGCCCCAGCGCCTCCACACTGAACTACAACCTCAACTCTTTATTTATTTAAATGTATTTAGTGCAGGGTCTATAGGCTCTTACCGCACAGATTGGACTCGTAGAGATTCTCCTGTGTTCAGCTGCCCAAGCGCTCCCAGTCTCAACTGTCATCTCAGTGCGTCCTGCAGGCGGGCCGGCACATCACACCTGACAGTGAACCCCGGCCACTGTGCTCTGCCTAAGCAGGCGCTTTAATCTGCTGAGTGATCTGGCCAGCCTTTATACTTTTTTGAGGCAGAGTTTCCCTAAGTTGCCCAGGTTGGGCTCAAACTTGCAGTCTTCATGCCTCTGAGCCCAGCTTTCTGGAATTACAGGCAGGCAACACCATGCATGGCTGGAAAGAGGACTGTCTGTCTGTCTGTCTGTCTGTCTGTCTCTGTCTCTCTTTCTCTCTCTCTTTCTTTAAGTCTTTCCTTCCTCCCTTCCTTCCTTCCTTCTTCTCCTACAATGCTATGGATTAAATCCAGGGCCTTGCACACTTCCAACAGTGCTCACCATTGAGCTACATCCCAAGACCTTCTTAAAATTTTGTTTTGAAATAAAATCTCACTATATTGCCTAGGCTGGGTCTGAACTTGCAATCCTGCTTGAGCCTCCTAGAGTGCTGGGATTACAGGATGCACACTGTGCCTGGCTTGAATTCCTCTAATGCTGTCAGCAGCATGATATGATTGATTCTTTCTGGAAGAGCGTTATCAGTACAATAATAGCAGATATTCATACTGCTTTTATGCTCATGGCACGTGATATATTATCTATATGCTTTCATGTATATTAATATGCGTATATATCTTGGCATGTACAACTATTCATACACATACAGTTTAATCCTCAGAAAAATCCTGAGGTATGAATGATTGCTCTGCCCATTTCACAGAAGTGGAAACTGAGACCCTAAACTGAGAGTTCAGGACCATGCCCAAGTCACAAGCATGGGGTGTTGATGCTGCAGAACACCATGCAGCCATTGATATACAAGTGGAAGGATGTCAGCAACAGGAAACACGCACAGCAGCTGCTCAGTGCTGATGGCCAGACTCGGCCTCCCACAGGAGACACATGAGGCTGAACAGCCTGGGCTCAGCAGGCAGGATTCAATGTCAACAGTGGGATGCTGACCTTGCCACCTACTTCAAACATGACACTGGGCAAGTTACTTAGCTACCTTAGGCCTTTTTTTCTCATCTGTAAAAGGGGATCATAACATCTGCCCTACAAAGTGCATGACCAGGACGGCTCAAACATGCAGTGCCCACCAGATTAGGCCTCCTATGTGAGGAAGGAGAAAGGTAGGCTGGGCCTGAGGCCCACGAGCTCCATGGTGCTGTCTCCACCCCCTTCCCACAGCTCTGCCAGCAGCCACCTGCTCCCGAGGCCTCCCCTCCCGCATGCTTTCACCCCAGGGTCTTAGTAATCCTGGCTGATTCACTGCCAGAGCGTGGGCTGATCAGCGTGAGAGCATCTGGCTGCCCCAGACTGGGCTCCCTGCCACCCCTGGCCTAGAGCTCCTCCCTCGCTCCAGGGCCCTGTGTCCCACCAAACCCAACACAGCACCCTGGGGAACAGCTCCAGGAGCCCCAGGAGCTTGGGACCCAGCCAGCTTCTCAGGCGCCTGACTAGGCCTTTGCCAGTCTCCCTGGACGTCTCCTCTCTTCTGAAGTCCCTTCTGTCTTCTGGCTGTTCCCTGGATAAAGTTCCAGCCTCCGCACATTATCCTGTGCTATCACCAAGGCGCCCACAGCCCTTCAGAGGTTGGTTCAGTCTTCTGACCCCCTGTGAAGGCAGCCCTCACCTGCCGGAGCAGATCAAGCCCTATGTGGGGTCCCGAGCGACCCACATCTCTCCCAAGGAGCCCCAGAGCCTTCTCCACAGATCAGCAGCTCCACTGAGTGCTCCAGCTGCTTTTCTTTCTGGCTTTCTGCCTCTGCAGTCCACAGGGGAGGGGCACTGCTTTTTGGTGCCCTGCTGAACCTGGAACCTGGCACAGGCTGACAGCTTCCCATGACACCCACTCACCACAGCACTGCCCATGGCCAACGCCGCACGGCAGCTGCAGAAGGCACTCCTGGCTGCTCCTCGTGAGAACCCACAGTGCGAGCTACTGTTCTGATTCCACTTTCTGGATGTGGAAACTGAGGCATGGAAATGTCAAACAATTCATCTATAGTCACACAACTTGGAGGTGAAGAAACTGTGATCTGACACAGAGTCCCTGGGCTCCTGCGTCTGTGACTTTACCACTGCCCTTTCCAGAAGCTCAGGGACAAACCAGGCCACACAGGGCATCTCTCTTTAGTGGCCTTTCCAGGGTTATATCACAGTCCTCAACCTCAACTCCAGAAGGAGATTGGAGCCGTCTTTTCACCCGATGGGAGCATGGCATGCATGGGTGCAGTCCCTGGGTGCAGCCTGTACCTTCTACGGCTCTGGAAGTCTGTGTCTTACCTTGCCCGGGGCCTGCCACTCCTGGGAACCTTGAGAAAGAAATTCCCTCATTCTTCTGATTTTCCCTTTCATAATCTCAGGGAACCTGTCTTACCCACACTTAGGGCCACATGGGGGTCTTTTCTTCACAAGGCCTTCAACTCCCAAGAGTGAGGACTGATGGCCAAGGCAGATAAGAGCAGGCTGTCACCAGGGCACAGGGAAGATGCTCAACACACTGAGGAGGATGAGTAGATGTGTGGTCCTGGCAGCGGCCCCATAGCCCTGTGTAGGAAGGGCAGCTCGGCTCTGGGCCTGGGTAGCGCCTGCTCCACAGATCCCCAAGGGCATCTCAGGCCCCAAGGAACCATCTCAGCAAAACACTCCTAGTTGGCTCCAGGGGCAGCGCCTGCTTTAACCCCGTCCTGCCCATGCCACCAGGGATCATCACCGGCCTGGGCCAGATCAAGCACTCTGTAGCCCCCTACCCAACCCTGGGCTCAGGCCCAGCATCCTGGCAAAGGCATGACCCCTGCTCTACAGCCCCCAGCATTTTATATAAGGCCCTGGGGAGAAGCTGCCTCTGGCTCTGGTGTCTTCTCTGGAACTCACACCCTCTTCCCTGCACACCCACTCACTCTGCAAGGCCTGGGCAGCCAACACAAGGCTTGCATTAAGCCTCTTGGCTCTTGCAGTTAGCTTAGCAATAATGACCTTGAAGCTGCAGATCCATGGCTAAAGCTGCATCCATAAGTCTCAGCTCCACAAAGTGGAAGGACTCACTAGCTAGGTACAGTTCTCCATGGCCACAGCCACAGCTGCTTTTACAAATGGTAGGAGGACGGCTGGCAGTCTCTTGTCTGGTCCTACCATGGCATGTTTGTTGGCAGGACAGAGGAGTGGGCGGCTGAGAGCCAGGCGAAGGCCCTGTGGTACTTCAGGGTAAGCAGGGCCACTGGAGGTCAGCACAGGCTGCTGGAGGAAGACACTGCTGTCACCACAGCAGGGGCCAGTCAGGAAGCAGACGGCCCAGCCCAGAGCCCCAAGCAGGGCAAAGCAGCACTGACTGCCAGCATTTTGCTGTACCCAGTGCCTCTGAAAAAAACACATCATGCACCAGGCCCGGACAGTTGAGTTCCTAGACAGGGGCTTCACGTGCCTGCCCTCCCTATGTGTCCGTGAGTGCGACAGCTCTGCGTGCATCTCTTCCAGCTCTGTGGGGCTCAGATACGATGAGCCCAGAAGTGCCCTGCAGCGCTGCACGTGAGCCTGCAAGGGTGGTACTGCCTTCCGCCTTGGTCAGCACCTGCCAGCCGCTGGACTCCAGACACTTGGGGCCTCCACCCCTGCATGCTGGCAAGGGCCCTGCCCTGCGTGGCCAGAACATCACAGGTCTCTGGGGGCTGAGGCTGGCACCCTATTGCTCCAAGCAAGGGCCAAGCATGGGACCCTGGCGCCTTACATCCCTTTCCCGGGGCTGCTCGGACTTGACCTGTTTCTGTCCACGGCCCTAAGCTGACTGTGCAGAGGAGCTCGCTCCCCAAGCCTGAAGAGCCACGTTTGGTGGCTGATATGCCATTCACGCTGCACAGCTCCAGACCTTACAAAGGCTTTCCTTAAACTCTTGACCTTTGCAATTGGATTAGTAAAGAATGACCTTGGCCTCAGGCCAATCAAAGCCCAGGAGCCTGTATACTTCCAAAAGGCACTGCCCTTCCAACTTCCAAGACTTGGCACCCTCTCCCTTGCCACCCTCCACCACCACCCCCCTTTCACCATCTCTAAGCTCTGAACTTGTCAGTCCAGGCGCTGCTCAGAACAACCTGGTCCTTTGCACATTCCAGGAACACAGGAGCTCCACAATCAAGGGTTCTCGCAGGGCACCAGCTGCTAAGGTCTGGCCAAGAACAAGCTGGGATTCCAAGCAGGCTCTCCAGGGGAAGCAGCAGCTCTGCTGGCTGCCCCACATGCCATCTCTAGCTCAGTGCACCCCTGAGCTCTGAATGTCTCTCCAACCATGAGCCCTACCTGGCCCCCACATGCAGTGCCATCTCAGTCCTGCTCCTGGGCTCCAGGTTCAGTCACCCAGGCCAACACCAGGGAGTCACTGTCTCTGTTCACATCTATCCCTGTCCTCATCCCTCCCACAGCCCAAACTGGCCCAGGCCTCAACCACCTCGTACCACCCTCCCCTTGGCATTGACCTCCACCACACTTCATCCTGCCCAAGGCATCCAGAGGTCCTTCTACAACACGATCCTGGCACATCTCAGAATCTGTCTAGAACATGATTTTTACATGATTTTACATGATTTTTACACAACCTGACGGGTCTCTCCAGAGTGCATCTTACAGCCTGGTGAACTTTGAGTCCCTAGTCTGGCATTTAAGGCCCTCCCTCAGGAGCAACAAATTGCCTTTTGGTCTAGCTGCCCATCTCCCCCAATCTCTTCCAACCAGAGGCCAAACGCACAACTCCCCTCTGTTCTACAGCCCAGAACAGGCTCAGCACTGTGAGGAAGCCAGCTCAGGGTACCTCCAGCCTGAACGGAGCTCCTCCACATACTCTCAAGTTTCTCCACCCAGAAAGCATGACAAAGGCAGTCCGCCCACCCCAGTACCCACTCCACGGCCACCTCTATCGGTTTCATGGCAAATACTCACTTTGGCACCAGGAGGGCCAGGCAGGCCTGGGTTTCCATATGGCCCAGGAGGACCCTAAAGGGAGACAAGAGCAGGTGAGAGAAAATACTTCCGGCAGTAACGCCCCACCCTCCCCACCCCTCTGCTAAGCACCGCCCCCAGCAGCAGCAGCAGCAGCAGCACACAGTCCATACTAAGGTGGAGGCCCCGGATGGCTGGCGCCGGAAGCACTCTCCCATGTCCTAGCTCATGTCACAAGTTTCCCTACCAGGCAATGCAAGCACTAGGCAAATGCCAGCAGTCAGCCCTGGAGATGAAGGTCAAGCTTGATCGTCCAGCTGCTGGGAGCCGGAGCTGGCCCTTCCCCCTGACCTGGAAGGATGCATCTCTTGCACACTCACGCTGATCTCTTGCACACTTCCGGTGATCAGAGCCCATCCTTTGAGGCCTGGCTCAAAGCTGACCTCTTCCAAGGGGGCTTTCCCAGACTCCCCAGCCTAAAGGGATCTCTGTGCTGTGGACTACAGTGGCCTTTGGTAGGAGCAGAGGCCTTACTGCGGGGAGGGAGTTGGCCACTTGGGGACAAAGGCCCCAGTGTGTGATCAAAGCCTCCTATAGGCTCCAACATTTACTGGGGACCACTGAGCAGTGGGAAAGACAGACGCAAAGTGCGTGCCTTGATCAAGGCTGCGCAGCAGAGCACGCTCGCGGGAGAGAGAGCAGCTTCCGTGCTCGCGGCCCTTGAGTTTCCCAGACCATCGCTATGTCCCGCAACAGTTGGCTCCCATCATGTCCACTTTGTCCAGCGAGAACCTTGGCTGCAGATCTTGAGCCTGCAGCTGGCAAAGAGCCAATTACCAGGCAGGCACAGCCCGGGAGAGTGGCACTAAGAAGGGGCCCCGGGAGGTGTCCACATGCCCCGGACTCCATCGCCCTCTGCACTGGGCTCCTTGGTCTAGCTGTGCATGAACTGGCTTCCTCCCTCATGGAGGCCAGCTCCCAGCTGCAGCCTGTCACATTCCAACCAAGGCACCTCCCTCTTCCTCCGTGCCTGAGCAGGGACCCTCCCCTCCTCTGAACGCACAGGAAGCAACAGTGTCCAGCCTGCACTGGGCCTGGGGAATTTATAGGCGCCACGTGTGACTCTCTTTCTAAAATTATCAGCCATCCTGCCCCTCCCACCTCTCAGGCTCCTGAGAGCCTGAGTGGCGAAGTTCACAACACACCCACCAGCCTCAGCCTCCTGTGAATGATGGGAGCAAGAGAGCTTTGGAAAACCTCCTAGGCCCTCCCAGCCTGGCTCCTGGGCTCCACCTTGAGCTCAGGCTAGGTGGGGGGTTAGAGGAGGGCCCTGATGCTCAGCTCATGAGGTCAGGACCAGCCATGACGTAGGCAAGGTCAAGGGCGGCTGCCTCTTTCAGCTGTGCCCCCAGCGACCCCACAGATGGTAAGCTGCAGCCTTTGGCCCTCATCTACAGTCTGCAAAGCTTGGGGGGGGCTCGGGGGGGGCTGCCTGCTCCCTGCTCCTACTCTGCATCCCACTCCAGCCACTGCCTTGCAGAGAAAAGAGGCACATAGTTGACCTGGAGCCAAGCAAACCGACTCTATAAACGTTGCAGCCTAGAAAGCAGGGTGGGGGAGGGCTCAGGGATTCCCCCACCTCTCTGTACAGGCCAGGGAAGTGTGTGGAAATGGGAAGGGACAGGCCACAGGCCTCTGGTGACCTCAGGTGGAACCTGCTCCTCCCTAAGCCTGGGGCCTCCCTCTGTGCAGAGGCAGTGGGACTGTTTAATCCAGCATTCTATTATCTTTGGAATTTTAGGATCTATGGAATTTCTAGGCTAGAAGCAGCATGGCGCAGGGTGGGGCAGGCACAGAGCCTAAAACAGGTCAGGGGAACTGAGAGGAACCTTGGAAATGCCTCGCCATGATTCCGGGTTTCGCAAATGGGGAAACTGAGGCCAGGAGGAGTGACAGGACTTGCCTATCACTACCTGGCTCCCTGGTAGAAATGTTCCTGACTCCCAACTAGAAATCTCTTCTAACCATTTGCCCAGCACCAAGGTACTGTGCTAGGTAGGCATCAGATTAGACAGTACCACAGATGAGGTCTGTCATCCACCGGGAAATGGCTTGGTTGAAGAGAGAATTACTGCCATCCAAGTAAGAAGGGGAGCTCTGAAGTCATAGAACCTCAAGGAACAGGCGTCCAGAGCCTCACCTTCCTCATTCCTAACCTGGGGATCACACCGGAAGCTTTGATTCCTTGGGTCTTACAGTGAATGGAAGCGGATTTTGCAAAGGAGACCTCTGAGTCGAGGGGACATTGCAGTAAAAGTGGAAGGAAGTCTCAGGGAGGGCTGGGAGTGGGGCAGCCTTGCTGGGCCTGGAATGCTAGGCCAAGGGGCCTTGTCAGGGTGCTGCTGACTGCAAGGCCCCAGGCCTGCAGGGCCTGTGATACCTGCCTGCTCCTCAGCTCTGCAGAAGCACTTTTCCTGGAGACTCGGAAGCCAGGAGGAAATGTGGCTTCAGATAGCGCATTCCAGAGCGTTGGGCCCAGGGATCCCAGGGCCAGGTCTGGAGGGAGCTAGTGCTGAGTAATTTTGTAACCAGAACCAGCTGCTGGGCTCTGAGCTAAAAATATGCCCCAGGCAGTTATCTCTGCCAGGCTCTCTGCCACCCAGGAGCTCAGCCCTCTCTGGCACAGCCCGTGCAGCTGCCCGGATCAGCACTGGTATACAAGACAGCCCTGCAGAGAGCACAGAACACGCAGGGGCACTGCCTCCCAGCCAGGCTTCTTCCTGGACACACACTGAAGCCTATCAGCTGGGGAAATGGCCTCAGGAGCCCCACATACCAACCCAAGCTGTAAGCACAATGCCCGGGACAGATACTGTGCAAGAAGTCACTGCCATCCCAAGTCTCATCTGTGCCCAGAGCCCCTCCTGGAGGCCTAGTCTACCTCTAATGCACAGAATGGAAAATGGGTATTGGCAAGGGTCAGGGAAGGGCCTGAGGACACTCTGCAAACAAGGACTTTGGGGCAGCAGAACCTAGGCCAAAGAACAAAGAATATGCGTAATCACTTACCCGAGGCCCCCGGGGGCCAGGAGGTCCAGGGAGCCCAGGAAGCCCAGGGGGACCCTGAACAGGAAGCAAAGAGATGATCTCAGACAGTGCCAAGAGGTAGCAGAGAACAGAATCAACCAGTCACTCAGCAATCCTGCCCAGACCTCTGGGCGTGGAAATCCCATGGGCAGCAGAGGGGTCTCCTGAGGTCCTGTCCTGGGCAACTCATGCTCTTGGACCTTTCCAGTATAGCATCTGCTCTCTCCCAGCCTCTGGGGTGCTTATGTTTTATCACTCAGATAACTTACAGCATCCCCTCCTCCAGGAAGCCTTCTCAGATCCATTCCCCAAGCCCCTCCCCTCCTCTCTCTCTCTCTCTCTCTCTGGGACCAGGGTTCAAAGCGGCCTTACACTTGCCAGGCAGGCACTGGTGCCACAGGGCTATCTCCCCAGCACCCCCCCCCTTTTCTCTCTAAAGACTATTCCATACCTCGGAGTTATCTGCTCAGACCCTGGTCTCTCCCACCACATCATGGTCTCCTCAAAGGAACCAATACAGTCTGTGCCAGCTCTATTCCCAGGGTGCAGCCAAATGTTTAATAAAACAGCAAGGAACCTCAGAGCTCAGCCAAGTTCTCTCCAGAGCCAGAGTAGAGAAGGGGACATGGTCAAGATCAACCCAAGCATCCTTGTATTGTGAACAGGCAGCGTGGCATCAAAAGCACAGTCACAAGCTTTGCAACCCCTTGGGCCTGGGTTCGAATCCTCACACCGCCACTTAGCAGCTGGGGCCAGGAATTCCCTCTCATAAGATTATTTCAAGTGTGCTGAGAGATGGCAAATGTCTAGCACAGTGCCTGCTGTGTCCCTGGACTCTCGTTCTCTCTGCTCCCACCTTCCTCATGGCTCCACAGGATTTTCCCCCCTGAGTCCACCTCGCCTCATACAGCCGCCTCCTCCCTGCCCAGCAACCCCCCTGCCAGTAGCATTTAATGGCTCCTCACTTCCACAGGAGAAAGAATACCTGGTGGGGGTGCTCCAGCACCACCTGCCTGGCTCCAGTTCACTCCCTTCACACTGGAAGGGAGGCAGCAGGGCAGACTAAGGGTCAGGCTGACCTCTGCTCAAATCCTGAGCTCGACACTACAGAGCTGGGGGCTCTGTGACTCCCTCCTGCCTGCCAGAGACTCAGTGCTCCCCCTGTAAAATGGGCCCAATAGCTAACCTCCCATCCATCCAGAAGTTGATCAGGATTAACTAAGTGTCTGATGAGCTGCGTGGAGCCCAAAGCCTTCGAAGGAAGCCAGGCTTTCGAGGATGTGTGAGGGAGGCCTGGAGAATTCATTTGTTTCAAATGACAGTCAATGAGATTCCAGGTTTCCTGCCCAGAATTAAAATCAGCATTGAAAACTCGGAATGCTTTGGCTGGTAATTAATCCGGATCTCACGCTGGGCAGCCTCAGCTCATGGAGCCTGTGAGCAGCACGTGCCTGCCCATCCATAAATAAAAATCAGAGAGATCCAGACAGGCAGATAAGACACCAAGGCCCCGCAGTCACTGGGCAAGAGCTCCAGGGGTGGAGGAGGAGCTCCTGGCCAACCCCGAGTGGCCAGGGACCTCTGCCTACCCGGGGCAGCCTGCCTTCCAGGAGGCAGCATGTGGCCTCTTGGCCTGCTGGCCCATGGGCCAGTCTACCTGCTCCTGCTCCTGCTCCTGCTCCTGCTCCAGTGGGAGCTGTGGAATGCATCACAAGCCGGGGAGTACTAGGCTTCCACTAGGCCCCTGCTTACCAGCTATACAATTTGGCCAAGCTACTTTCTGGTTCCAAACTTCCGTTTCTCAAACTCTCATCAAATAAGGATAATAACAGCTCATAGCTGCAGATAATCTATAAAACGTGCTAATCCTTTGGCTAGGTCCACAGTTAATGCTCAAAAAAAAAAAAAAAAAAAAAAATGTTAGCTGTTATTTCTGTTAGGCCAGCTCTCAGAACTTCCCCACTCCAAAGTCTGAGCTACCTCCCTGCGTGTTTTGGAGGAAGAGCAAGGGATATCGCTTCCTGGAGGGCCCTGCTTGGTTTATTTCTCACAGGGGGCCAGGAATCAGTTAAAGAAAAATGCTGAGACCGAGGCTAAGCACCCCTGAGCACTTCTGCAGGTATAAAACATTCTCTCAATGGACAAGAAACCAGAGAAGCTCAGAGAGGCCATGTGACTTGCCTGAGACCATATCATGAATAAGAGGCTGTACTCAGACCTAGCCCCAGGAGGACCATTCTGTCCTGTGAGCAGCGTCTCCAAGAACAAGCGTGTCAGGTGTGTCTCTGACTAGGGGTGTGGCCTAGGGTGAGTCTCTTCTCCTCTGTGGCCATCTTCAATGTGAACACCCAGAACCTTTCCAACACTGGCTTTGCTGAGTTGTAGAGACCTCAGTGGAGTTATCGGACGGGAGGAAAATATCAGATCATCCTGATCTCAGATCAAAGCCCAGATTGGTATAGGATAGGACTGAGTCCTTGGCGTATGGCTCCCTGAAGAGGCCATAGCTGTAGAGGTCTGGGTACTCTCTCTTGGCATTTTTTATGCTCTAGAAATGGGGGTGTCCAGGCAGGAGTCTGAGCTTATCCGCCACATCTGCAGAGCAGACTCAAGCACCAGCCAAGACCCATGGTCCGGTCTGCTGGTGTTAACTCATGGCCTGACTCCTGATGGGGCAGCCTGGGTCCCTGCTGCAGGCCTGGGAAGGGGGCTGGGCCTACCAGCTGCTCAGCTCAGCCTGGGGCTTGACCTGTCCCTGCTCAGTGGTTGCTTTGTTGGCGACAGCAAGGGTGGGAAGCCAGGGCCCCCTCCCAATTGGAGACCCTGTCTGTTCTGCAGTGGAAAAACGCTGCCATTTCTTTCCAGGGCCTGAAGACGGAGCGGGTGACTCCAAGATGATTCACGGGGCCAGGGTGGGATTTTCCACTCCACACTGCAAACAACGGGGCCTCTGAGAGGGCCTGGAGCTGAGGGGCAGGAGCCAGGGAGCAGGCCCATACTGGGGGAGTCCATGGAGGCCTGGCCTTGGGGGTGCGTGCAAATACAGCCATGGGAACAAGCAAGCTGCCACTCTGAGCTTCCTCTGAGGTCTTGGCCTCACAAGGCCAGAACAGAGAGATCCCACCCATTGGGCAAGTCCACCCTTGTGCCCTGTTGTAGCAGCCCACCTGCCAGGCGCTGCAGGAAGAAGGCAGTTCTGGCCAGTGCCACTCTGGCATCAGTACCCAGGAAATGTTTTACAGGCCTGGACCTTGGACAGTGGAGGCCTGGCCAGGGTATGCTGCTGATGGCCACGTGACCCCGGGCAGTGACCTCTAGGCCTGTGCTCTGTGCCTGTAACCTGGAGGGGTGGGGGAGGCATTGTAAAAGGCTCGCCTATCCCTGACCATCTGAGCTCACAATGATTCTAAGCATACTGCACAGGGCAGTGCGCATTCCACTATGATTTCCTGAAGGAGCTGCTGGACAGAGCTCCGCCATGGGAATCCAGCTCTAAGCATCTCCTAGCAAGTTCATGCATCTCCCTGTGTCTCTGAGCCTCAGTTTGTCCAGCTGTGAAATGGAATCAACATGCCCATGGTCTGAGACATTGCGCATGCGTGCATCCTGCTTGTGCTCCCTTTGTCCCAGATCCATGTGGGCCTGAAAGCTGGTGACATGTGCATCACTAATTCCCTCACCCTGGGAATTCCTTGCCCTCCAGCTTGGCTTTGGTGCCACAGGGGAGGAAAATAGAGACCCCTGCAAGAAGAGCATGTGGCAGATAGGGAAGCACAGGATCCTCTCCTGCGCCCTCCCTGCTGGGTTCTACAGGGCTGCACCTCCTGTCAGTGACCTTGGCTAAAGGTTTCAGCCTTTTTTTTTTCTTTTTTTTTTGCAGGACCAGGGTTTGAACTCACAACCTTAAACTTGCCAGGCAGGCACTTGTGCCACAGACCTATCTTTCCAGCCTCTTTCAGCCCTTCTTGTGCTCTGATAAAACCTTTCCTGGCCGCAATGCCTTCTAGGCACGGTGTAAGAACCATTTGTTCCCAGACTTCTATGCTTCCCAGGCTCCCACTGGGTCCTCTGGAACCACCTGCATCCCTGTCCATGGTCTGAGTGGCCCTGGCTCTGCCCAGAGCCCACAGACCCAGCCCACAAACTGCTCAGCACAAAGCCAGGCTCCACAAAGACCTCATGCTCCATGGTCTCAGGATCCAGCCCCAGCTCTAACCACCCAAAGCAGGAGGGCCCTGGAGTCACCAAGACCCTCCGGGAAAGAGAAAAATAGAACGAATGCATGCATGCATGCACAAATGAATGAGTGAGCGAATGAGTAACTCCATAAGGGAACAATTCCAAACCCAAAGCTCCCACGCCCGGCAGTGCACGCAGCCGTGGACCAAGCCCTTAACCCCGTCTCCTGAGGTGACTCCTGCAAGAAGTGCTGATGCTGCCTTGACAGTGATGGTGGTAAGCCAGGCCCGCCTGGCCTCCTCAGGGCGAGGCTTCTGTGGGGTGCCCTCCCCCTGGCCAGCCCGGCTCAGCTTACACACAACCCCACTTCTGGAACTCCTGGCCCCATTTGGTGCCAGCCTCTGCTAGGCAGCTGCAGGCTCCCATCCCTGAGAATCATGGTGAGGCAGCCCTCTCAGGTACTGATTGCTCTTACGTCACACAGTGGAGACAGCCTTCTGAGAGCCACCTCCCGAAAAATGACAGGAATCACTTTTTTTTTTTTTTTTTTTTTTTTGAGACCAGATTTCAGAAGTTCAAACCGTCCTTGAGCTCATTTGAATTTCCAGCAGTTCTCCTGCCTCAGCCTCCCACAATGCGGGGTTATAGGCTGCACCATTATGCTCAACAACAAAGGCTCCTAGACTTGACTGGCCATGGAGCAGGAGGTGCTCTGCACAGGGAGCGCTCCCCTGAGGCCTGGCATAGGCGCAGCTCATCTCTGAAGGCCTCACTCCCTGCACTGCAGGACTCGAGGGGCGCTCAGTGTGGGGGATGAAGCGCACTGGAGCGTCAGCTTCAACTCTGCCTCCTCTCTCTGTCTTGGAAAAGTCCTGCTCCTCTTTGGGCACTGCTGCCTACCTCTTCCCCTGCCTGAGGAGGCAAACTAAACCGAGTGATCCTTATATATCAATCAGAGGACCAGGTGAGTTCCAGCGCCTTCTTTGACTATGGAGAGGCTGAAGGAACAGAGTTTGCAGGTGACACAGAGCCCCTCTACCCCTCCGCCCCAGAATAGGGCAGGTCCAAAGGCAGATTCTGCATCCTGCTCCACTCTGGCCACCTGGCTGTGCCTTCCCTGCTCCCAGCTACCACAGGACGGCAGGGAGCACTGGCCCCTCTGCTCAGCTGGGACCCCCTCCTGACTTCACAGCCAGTGCACATATATCTCGGGAAGCAGAGCTGCTGGAGTTCTAAGTGCCTGGGGCCAGAGCTGGGCAAGGGGAGAGGCTCCCGGACTTCTTGGCAAGGCGGTGGCGCCCCCACTCCCCAAAGCTCTCCACACTGCCAATTCCAGAATGTATGACCCGCACAGAACACTGACCTAACTGCAAAGAGATGCATACCATTTCCATAAGATCTACAATATGGTTATAATAACCACGGCCCCTCGGTCCCCTTAGAGACAGGCTGAATAAATATTATTCCTAATGATTATTAAAACTCATTAAGTGTGTTTAGAAGGCCTGGGAATTTCCAGCATCTGCCACTGTGTCCACATTGCAGGGAGCCCTAACCTCATCGCAGAGCCCAGTAGGACACCCGGGTCCGGGAAGGAAGAGGCGGCCCCCACACTGTGGTCATCCCCAAGGAAGGAGAACGGCAGAGGCCTGGCCTCTACAAGCTCCATCCCAGGATGCCCCGCCCAGAGGCACTGACCTCCAGCTGTGGGAAGGTCGCTGCCCAGGAGACCCTCAGATCATCTCCTGTACATGAAATACTCTTCCTCCTTCCCTTCCCTGCTCACCCTGCCGGCCCATGCCAACCCTCCTCACCCCAAGCTCCTCTACCAGGGTCCACAAATTCAATACCTGTGGGTGCCAGCCAGGCAGGTAACAAATGGGTGGTAGACCAGGCTGCTAAGATGCAAGTGGCTGAAGTGAGGACCTGTGGTGACAGGAGTGCATGTCCTGTCTAAAAGAGCCACTACTCCCTCTTCCCAAGAAGCTGGCTGCTGGGGCTTTTCTAAGAACTCTCACATTTTTTGACTGTTAGTAACTTAGGAGGTTCTCAAAAGAAGAATACGGCATGTGCCAAGCAAAACACATCCCGGCTACTTGTGTGTGATCTCCGTCCCCTGCTCCCAGATGCGCTCCAGAGCCAGCAGGGCCCTGCTCAGGCATTGGGAATAGGGAGCTGGCTTTGGGGGAGCTTGGCCACTCCCTGGGCATGACCTGGGCCAAGTCAGTAATGGCTTTCCTGAAGCCACTCAGCCTGTGCAGCTGGGTTAGCAGAGCACGACCTTGAGCCTGGGCCAACCACAGCCCAGAGGCGTTCCTCCTTGGCGGGGCGTATGCCAGGCCCACACCTGCCCCTGCAGAGCATGAGCACATAGCAGCATGTCCCATGAAGTGTTGGCGGAGCAGAGGAGGCCTGGGACCAGCTCCCTGTCCCAGACCAGTCTTTTCCTCTGCCCTCACCAGAAGCAGCCACTGGACCCAGCTGCCTCACTGCCACCCTCCACCACCCAAGCAGCACGCAGCCTCTACCCGGGCTTACCGGCAGGCCGCAGTCTCCCTTGGGCCCTGGAGGCCCCATCAGCAGGGGAAACGGCGTGGGATCCACCAGGTGGAAGAAGGAGTAGCTGCCGCTCGTGGGCCGGGGGCTGGAGGACAGGACTCGCGCAGGGGCCAACAGCACCGCGGGGATGGCCTCCTGACTGGCCGGGGACTGGCTGGGGCTGGGGCTGGTTGTCCGGTCGTTCAAGGGGGCATTCCCAATGGCCTTCCCAGGTTTGGCAGGTGTAGGCTTCCAGGTGCTGCTCTTGGGTCTACCTTTCTTTGAGTCTGTGGATCCAGTGGGTTTCTTATTTCCAGAAGGGAGAGAACCAGGAGCAAGAGTTGGAGGTACTGTTCTGGGAGTCCCCGTGCCTGAGGGGGGAGCCACCACTGTGGCCGATGACCTAGCAGCTTTAGTAGAGCCAGAACGAGAAGCAGAAGGTGCAGACGACGGAGGCCAGGCTGAAGGCTGCAGAGGTTTGTGGGTGCTAGTGCGGGCTGAGGCTGGCTTGCTGGCTTGGCTGGTTAGCCTGGACTCAGCCTGGGCTCCTGTGGGCAAAGACTTAGAAGAGCTGGCCACACGAGATTGGGCACTGAGTGGCACAGGTTGGGGTGTGACAGGCTTCTGCTGTGTGGGCTTCACTGTGGGACCAAAGGCCTTGATAGGAGCTTGGCGGGGAGTGGGTGGTACAAGCTTCTGGTTGGGTGGGGCTGACTTTGTGGGTGAACGGGGAGCTGTTTTCTGGATCAGATGTGGTCTTCTTGTAGGGGTGACTGAAGAAGAAAGGGCCAGAGGCTTGGTGGGGAGATTCTTGGGGATCTTGGTAGCTGTGACCTTCTGCAAGGGTTGGGCAACCACAGGGTGGGCCCTGGTAGGGCTGGCAGGAAAGGCTGGGGCCAAAGGAAGAGGTGCTCTAGTGGATGACAGCTTGGCCAATGATGACGCCGTCTGTGCTGGGCCTCCACCTGCCACGTGCTGGTGAAGGTCTGGAGGGTTTGTCCTCAAGGGCTTGGTGGGCATGGTCACTGCGGGTCTCCTGCCTGCTGGCCATGCCCCTGGGGCCAGTGTGGCAGTGGTCAAGTTCTCCAGGCCTAGCAGGGCCAGGTCACTCTGGAGGGCGAAGGGCCTGCCAGCGTCTAGGGGAAAAAGGGGTCCCAGCTGGGGCCGATATGTGTCAGCCTGTCCACACTGCTTTCTCAGGTGGGTACAGTAATTCCGAGCAACCTGCCTCACAGGGAGGACACTGAACTGACAGAGGGCCCCTTCAAACTGGACAGCATGTGGGCTCATCTTTCCAAAGAGGAAGGAGCCCTGGGGGTCAAGCATGGAGTCCCTGTGGAAGGACAGCGGGACAGGCACCCGGCGCTGCCCACAGGCCGTCACCAGCGTGACCGTGTGGTTGCGCAGCTCCAGCGCCAGATGGTGCCAGCGTCCATCGTGCACGTCGAGGTCGAAGGCCACAGAGCGCCGGGGCCCCAGGTGGACAACTGCCCTGCCGGGAAGGAACTGCAGGCCCAGCTGCAGCCTGTGCTTCCGGTTGCGGACAGCAAAGAGGAAGGCATGGTTGACTCGGTGGGAGCAGAGGCTCAGCACCAGTGCCAGCTCTGTGCCAAGGGCAGCCGGGATGATGGTGGCCGTGGGAGCCTGCAGCCGGGCCCGCTGTGTGAAAATGAAGCCCA